>JAROYD020000001.1:0-60215 GCA_029618875.2 Dynastes tityus
ATTTTTTTAAAATTGTTTTATTATAGTTATGTATCGATTTTACAACTTGACGGTAAAGATAAAATTTATTAAACTATCATGTTTTTGTAAAATTTTAACCCCTTTAAAAGTAGCCCAAAACATAACAATTTTTTTAAGCAAAAAATTATCCAATTTCCGTTTTATTAGTTTGCTACTTACTATCCCTTTTATTTAATTGAACTACAACAGTTGGTACTGGTTATTGCTGAATTATTTGATTTACTGAATTTTCAAAATTCCATTCCTTTACTGAAAATAAAGGGGGAGCGGGATTAAACAGGGATGTTAAAAAATAATTGAAACAGAATAGCTTTTCCCAACAACCCCCCGAATGGGCTTTAAACGAATTATGTAACCGAGTTAATAAATATTGAAAAACTGTACTTACCAAATGAACAAGATAGTATCACTTGGTGATCGGACAAAAAGAACAGAATGGCGATGACAGTACATTCAAGGAGGTGAGAGATGGTGCGAGAATAGCCCTTGGGAGAAAATTTTAGAACTTGCTTCGAGCAGCCATCTATACCTCTTTTCGCAAACTATACGGGCAATTCCATGAGAAAAAAGATTTCTGTAAAAGCGCGGGGTGTTTAGCTTCTGTTTATCTATTTTATAGAGGTAAGCGACATAATTTGTGATTCAACTATTATTCCTTAAGTACTTCTTGGAGTTTTTGAACATATATATTGAAACATTTATCGTCTACAACATGGCAATCGAAATTGTCGACATATTTGTTACCATTTCAATTTTTTTATTGATGATAAACATTTCTCTTTGCTGAATTTGATAGAGAAATCCTTCTAGAATTTTTGTGTAAACATATCCCTAAACCTACAATGTGTCGTTCTTTATTAAATCAAATATTATGAAATTTTGCGGATGTTTTCTGCTAACATGCATAGAGTGCTGCAAAGAAATACTACGCTTTTGTTTTTCTAATGATATTCATTAAAAATAATGTGCAAAAGGTAATTTATGCACACAATTTTAATATATCGTTATAGTACCTATTTGATTTACTCACGCTTAAAACCGCTTTTTGTTAACATTTCAATTGTATTTAGTTACTTTTGTTGCGAGACCAAGCGGTGTCCATGACCTTCCCTCTCCAGTTTCCCCTAGATACTATTTTATGTCTTAGATAAGAAGGCAGGAAGTATTTCTGTTAAAGAAAAAGGTCCAGTAAACAACTTCTCGTGCGAGAAATTAAATTTACTAGCGGAAAATTATTTCGTCGTTTCGAAATTATGCAATTGCATTGTATGCGGATGAACATGTAACTCGCATGCATTACTGAAATTATAATTCATGGCGATCCCTCAGACTTATCGTACCCGAAAATTTCGACATTATCTCCACGAAGGCGAAAAGTAAATATTTTGTAGTGAATTTTGAAAACCGTAAGAATATTGTCTTATTTAATTCATATTGTAAACTGTGAATCTGAATGAGAAAACAAAATGAGATGGGATAAACAAGCTTTCGACACGAATTCTTGGATAAATTTAAAGAGTCTCAATGAAATGTTTTAAACTTCATTGACTAAATCAATTTGGATCCTGGAACAACCAACAGAAGAAGGAAAATATTTGGTTTTTGATTCTGAAACGGCTTTGAGCCATGACTTTCCAAAACGGACATCGGCGTCAGCAAGTGCAGAATTCGTTATTTGGCCAAATAAATGCAGATAAATTCAAAGAACTGAAAAATGTTATCGATTCGAAAACATTTTAGTTAAAGTAAATGCGTATAATTAGCTATCGGATAGGGACCATTTCGAATTGGGCCAGGAAAAAACTGCGCTGAGATTTTTCTTGGTTTTAAAAAACCATCCATCAACAAAATGCGACTTTGTGATTTTGTTTATTCTCCTGTCGGTCCCCGCACGCTAGATGACTTGTTATTTCAATTTCTAATTTTACAGCGGTATCTTCGTTATTTCTCGATCCATTTAGTTTTGTGCATAACATTTAAACCTTAAAAGCGGTGTCTTTTCGTTCGAAAAATATAAGGGCGCAGGATTGGTTAAAACATAACGAAACACCGGTATTTGTTTTAGTAGAAATATACGTACTGTTTTTCTCGGCATTATAGTAGTGAATAAAAGTTTTTCCGTAGAAAAATGTTGGCGCGCCCCCTTCCTTTAATGTTCTGCATGAAATCGCCGATATCCGTAAGTCGGTTCTCGATGAGAGCGAATTTAGCGCGTTGTTGCAGCAAAATACACCGCAAGAATTTACTAATTTCTTGCGAAGAAAATATTAAAATACTTGCACTATTTTAAGCGGAAAGCGTGCGTTTATTCTGTTAAAAGTATGACATGAACACTACGAAATCGCCATAACGTTACCTTGCCGAAGAATAAAGTGTTTCGACCGAGAACGGCCAATATAACCGCTTATAACGTACAACTAACTGCCTTCCGACAAGATACGCTACAATTCGTACTTATATACATGATTGATTCTTTAAACCTAGGAACTCATTAACATTACTTAACATATTTCTCCATAAATTTTCGATGAAAATCAGATCGTAAAGAGTCATTTATGAATACGTTTACTTTCTTCTCAGGTTCTGAACGGGCGCAATTTTTAAATACCACATCGTCGTCCCATCTTCTTTTAACCTTGTGGTCTGTTTTTGCAGATCCGGCTGAATAATGGGTGAGTAACGGATTACCGCTAAGAATGTTTTCCATTCGTATACGTTCTTCTTCCTGCCTTCTTTCAATTTCCTAGTAGAAAAACAGAATTAGGTACAGCATCGCATACAAAAAGACAGTCAAAGATAATAATTTTTAAATCCTAAAACACAGTGCACCTATTTCCCTTACTTTTTTAGCCTGCTCCATAGCACGCTCTTTCTTAATTTTGTTCAATTCCGCCAACAATGCTTCGCTATCGTCTTCATCGCTGTCCGAAGAGTCGGAATCCTCTTCTAAAGGATCGTCCGCGTCTAGGCTCGCGGCGGGCACTTGATCTAACTTGGGTCGTTTGCCTTGTTCGGACGGTCGGCTACTTCTGGATCCTCTCGCATCCCTCTCGCGATCTTCCAATTCTTTGCGAAAGTCTCGATTTCTGCTCTCTTCGATAGTACCTTGGCCGTGTTCCCTACGAGTATCGCACGTAACGTGAGCGATCCCACAAAAACGGTCAATACAAACCTGTATTTTAACTTTGTATGCCCCGGTAAGTCGCGACTGGAATATTGTCTGGATATGGCGCTCAAATCCTTCTCATTCCTACCCTGCCCTCCTCTCGCTGGTTCGAAGGTTGGTCTTGCGGCTGTAGTCATTACACTTATTAGTTATAATATTTCGTAATGTACGTAGACTATTTAAACCCATTCAATTTTCCTCAGATTAAAGAAATATTTCTGTGTACTTCTAGAATATTTTTTTATTGTCAAAACATTCATACTGCCAACACAAGAAATGGAAAAATGATGAACTTGGTTAGAAGTGAATGTTCCCTGGTATTAATATGAGAATGCGCCAAATGTGAATTAAGAAAGGGCTGTTTTAGGCGTATTGTGAGAGGAATTTAACAGTAGTTTTTGAGAATACTTCTATTCCGCGTTTATACCATATCTTGATCTGCGTATCACATTGGTTGCATTGTACCGGCAAGAATTGAACTCTGTAACTGGAATATCAAAGCATGTCGAAGCAACACAAGGTAGAATACATTTACTCTAAAGGTGATCTCACTTAAAGAAAAGAATGCGCCATGTAGAACGTATCAGACCCATCAATTTAAAGGTTCTTACAAACATGTAAATCTGTATATTAGTAGTGGACGATATTTCACTACCTTTGATTCTTTCGCGGTGATTGGAGAATCACCGGTTACGACGGTGTAGTGAAATTGCTAAAGGCAGTGATTTGTGATTTTAGCTGTGATTGCGATGAATAACCTTCCCTAGATATCAAGTAACGGCGACGCTGCAAAACGGCGATCACTGTCTGGCGTTTAGGAGTGAATAAATAATATCGGTGAAATAACCTTCATTAGATTTTCAAGTAGTAACGACGTGGCTAAACGGTGATCGCTGGAGTTGCTCAATTTGCGCCAACATTCGATATGTTTCCACACTTGTTTCGGCAAACTGAGTGCTACGTGAGGAAAAGGTGTGTTTATATGCAGAAAATGAACGTTCTACATCTATTGACATTGTTAAATATGATTTTATATATCATTACTTAGATTGCCTACCTGTTATACTTTCTTTAGTTCCTTTTTGTTCTAATATATATTTAGGTTGGTAACAAGAATCTAGTAACAAAACAGTCTATGATATGTACGCAAGCATAGAGTTTTATATTAAGTTATTCATATTAAAGTTTATTGATGATACTGCGCGGTACCGCTCCTGGCCAGCTTTAGTTATGACAAAATAACACATAGATACAGGTGGATTCCGAAATTAGAATGGTCACAGAAGCTGATAAGACTAAGGGGCTACAAGATGACATTGCCATACCTTAAGAAAAGGATTCCCGATATGAGGTTGGCTCCGCTAGATGTCGGTAGACGCAAAAGCGCCATCAATTTCAAAATACAAAATTACATGTATTAGTAAATCGGTGTAAATCTACTTAAATTATCCAAACCAATTTGAGGCTTACTAATTTTACTATTACGAACTGTATTCGTAAGTTCAAGTTGATGCCAATTAAAGTCAGCTTTCTTAATAGTTTTTCTATATTTTTGTACATTTACTTTTGCTATCTTACGGGTTAACATTTTTAAAATTTCGCGGACGATTTAGGTCGGTAGGCGATAAATGACATATTCGGCAACGTTTTAACGTAATGCAAAGGAATATCCGCGGAATTTCAGAAATGCCAACTCTACAAGTATCGTTTTATGATTTAGCGGTTGACTATTATTGTTACCTTCCACCTGTACCTACATCTTCCGATAAAAAAAAAGGCTGTTAGACGAAAATTTGACGGATTGTCAAGTGTTACATATGGCTGACATATGACAGCAATTAGACAGTAAAAAAATGATGATCGGTTGACGATGTCTTTCGTAGTTTGTCGAAAATTATTAATGCGTTAGTCAAAGTTAAACGCTACACTTTGGCTGCTAGTGTAGCGCTGCTTTTTCGCGAGTAAGCGTAACCGGCTTATGGAATCCAAAGGCGACGTCATGGCCGCTGAAACGAAAGAATTGGCGGATATAGCGAATGGGCCGTATCGACGTGCTACATGCGGTGTGCGCTTCCAAAACAGGTCATCCGACGTCGTGCTCCTCGATAGCCGAAATCATCGCGGTTCTATTCTACAAGGTGATGCGCTTCTCCGTACACAACCCCGCCGAAGTGGCGAACGATCGTTTGATCTTGTCGAAAGGACACGCCGCGCCGATCTTATACGCCGCCTGGGCCAGCATCGGCCTATTCCCGAAGGAGAAGCTGAAGAACTTCGGCACCTTGTACTCCGACCTAGAAGGCCATCCGACGCCCAGGTTGGAGTTCGTCGACGTGGCGACCGGATCTCTCGGGCAGGGCTTACCGGTAGCTGTCGGGATGGCCTACATCGGCAAATATTTCGATCTGAACTCCACTTATCGGGTGTACTGCATAGTGGGCGACGGGGAATGCTGCGAGGGCTCGATCTGGGAAGCGGTCAACTTCGCCGGCTTCTACAAGTTGGACAATCTGTGCGTCGTTGTCGACGTGAACCGTCTGGGACAGACGGGGCCGACGATCGTCGGCCACGAGATCGACGTCTACAAACGACGCTTCGAGGCGTTCGATTTCAACGCCGTAACGGTGGCGGACGGCCACAACGTCGACCAGCTGCTGCAAGCTTTCGACGCCGCCGGCAAGTGCAAGGAGAAGCCGAGCGTGATCGTGGCGAAGACGATCAAAGGAAAGAATTATCCGCCAACAGACGACTCAGAACAGTGGCACGGGCGGGTGACGGACATCGACATCGATAAGTGCGTCGCGCATCTCGAGTCGCTCATCACGACCGCGACCTTTTCGCTGAAGCCGACGCCGATCGTCAAGAAATGGCCGAAGGACGAGAAGTACCACGTACAACTGTCGACGCCGCCCGATTACGGCAAGAGTCGACTGATCGCCACCGGATTGGCGTGCGGTAACGGATTAGTGAAGATCGCGCAAGCGCACCACAAGATAATGATCTTCGACATGGACGTGTGCAATGCCACCTATACGAATAAGGTGAAGCAGTACGATAGTTCCAGATTCGTCCAGTGCTTTTCGGCGGAGCAGACGGCGGTCGGAATCGCGATCGGAGCGAACTGTAGGAACAGGGCGATACCTTTCGTCGTCACGCTCGGAGCCTTCCTGACGAAGGCGTTCGACGCGATCCGCATCGGCGCCATCTCGAAGACGAACATAAACATCTGCGGAACGCACTGCGGGATCGCGGAAGGCGAAGACGGCGCCAGCCACATGGCGATGGAGGATCTGGCGATGTTCCGCGTGATACCCGGCTGTACCGTCTTCTATCCGAGCGACGCGGTCTCCACGGAGAGGGCGGTAGAATTGGCCGCGAACACCAACGGGATCTCCTATATACGAACGACGTCGTACGCCGTTCCCGTCGTTTACAACAACGATAAACTGTTTCGCATAGCCGAGGCGCAGATCTTACGCAACCACCACGACGACAAGCTGCTGGTGGTATGCGCGGGCGTGACGCTTCACGAAGTCCTCTCGGCCGAAACGCAACTAGCGACGGACGGTATCCATATTCGCGTCATGGACGTCTTCACCGTGAAGCCGATCGATAGGGAAGGAATAGTCAAGAACGCGAAGGACGTCGGCGG
This sequence comes from Dynastes tityus, assembly GCA_029618875.2. Classification (NCBI taxonomy): domain Eukaryota; kingdom Metazoa; phylum Arthropoda; class Insecta; order Coleoptera; family Scarabaeidae; genus Dynastes; species Dynastes tityus. The sequence goes on from JAROYD020000001.1 coordinate 6,840, forward strand.
CATGATACTTACCGTGGAAGACCATTACCCCGAGGGCGGCCTTGGGGAGGCGGTTCTCGCCGCCGTCAGCCAACAAGAGGGCATCACCGTGCACCTCATGGCCGTGCCGAAGATACCAAGGTGCGGACAACCGCCGGAGCTGCTCGATTACTTCGGCATCTCCTGTTTCAATATCGTGATGACCATTAAGGAGATGTTCGGATCGAAGTACTGAACGAAAAAACATAAACGGCAAGGCGAAAGTGTAAGAAGAAGATGGTTGATTCCGTATTATCAAGGCGAATCAGATTAATAAATGTCGAATTTGAACCGCCGAATTACGTATACAATAAAGCAATAGTCTCGTTGATCGTTTATTTCTTCGTTGTGCGGCGGCGCGCGCAGTCTGTTGTTGTTATTATTATAGAAAATGTTAGCTTTGCGAAGCCCTTCGAATAGACGGCGTTTAGAACCCGAACTCGCCCGCTTCCGCAGGATCTCAAACGCGGTCATCGACTAAAAAATAGATTTATTTAGATTCGCAGATACAGATATATGTATATAGGAGGTACTCCGTCGTTTTGAAGAGAGAGAGTATAGCTGAAACGCGAGTTCTTGAAAGTAATATCTACGCGGTACATCTCTAAGAACCACTCGGAACCGTGATATATATATATATATTATTGGTAATATTCGGATTTTTGCTGTTCGCAATACATTTAAACATGATAATACGATACATCAATTGCCTTCCCTCCTATCGTTATAACGTACAAATAAAAACCAACGAGAAATTTAATTCGTTTATTTGGGAAATAAATATATTGTAGACTAAATATATATGATGTATGTATAAACTATGTTATCGGTTAATTTAAGCTTTTTCGGCGTAATTCTTTCGGTTCCGTTTCGCTTTCCTCCGAATCGCGACCAATATCTTTACTTACTTCGCGACGATTCGTTTAGAGACCATCATCGGGAGCTTTTTTCGTACCCGACGCAGATTAAAATGCGTAGTACTTTATGCTTGGCGAGATCGACGGATTTTCTTGCGATTATTTGGTCGATGACTTCTACGGAATCCTCCAAAACGTGCTTATACATACAATGGGACAAAAGTAAGCTTGGACGACGAGGTGCCATAAATAACAGGCGAGAAGAATAAAAAGTATTACTTTTAAATCAATCGCAGGTTTTGTGTTCGATTTCGCCTAAAATAAAAATCTTTCTCGAACAATAATGACGAATAGGAATTAAAAATATCTATTACTCCACAACGCTAGTCTAGCTATTTCTACTACGTACTAAAAAAAAAAAACATTCGATTTCGTACGACTGCCACTTGCGCAAGCATAAAAAAAGAACCTTGTAGCACCTTCTTTTTTATTATATTGCCTAGCTTATGCAGGTTGTGAACTCGTATTTTTGTACTGTGAATGATAACATTGGAGAATACTGGGAAATACGATTCCACATCGAGCGATATATTCCGATGTCAACGACGATTCATGCTAGACATCAAACTTTTTAATCGCGAATGATATTTTCTGAATCTTATGCGAAGAGTGGGCGATTAAAGTTCTCTGACTACATATTTTGTAAATGTGTATTCAAACATTTGCTATAATGATTGATTTATGTTTAGATTAAAAAGAACATTTAATCAAATTCATTTATAATTTGTTTCTTATTTGATTAGTAAGCGACGACAGAATGGCAATAGGGGTAACATAAAGAATAACGGTTTATCGATTATAACAGAAAATACAAATTCTTGAAATACATTACGTAAGCACACATAACGGCTATCACATATCGACGACCATCGATTAGTGAAGGTAAACAAAATGAATGGGGTATCTTTCTTTATCGCGCATATGTTTGACTCGATCGAGTCGCATTCTAAGCGCTGTATTCAATCTAGTTGACCTGTGGCTAATATCAATAGAATTTAACTTGTATAATATTGAAAAACGGGGAGATTATATCATTATCGTAAATGTGTCGAATAAGGGCAATAAAAATATCGCACAAGTAGATGATCTAGTCGTTCCCATCCGAAAGATCTGACTAGACTTTATGTTTGCGTAGAAACATGCGGTCTTGGATCATCCACCTTACAGTCCAGACCTTGCGCACGGTGATGTTCACTTGTTTCGGTATTTAAACGAGTTCCTTGATGGTCAACGGTTCAAGAACGACGAAGATGTGGAAGCAGCAGTCATGGATTGGGCTTCCTCATAGGCGATAGATTTCTTTGACGTTGGACTTAAAAAACTTGTTGGGCGGCATGACAAATGTTTGAAAAAAAGAAAAAACGAAAATTATGTAGAAAAGTAGATAAAAACATGTAGAATATGGAAAAAATATATAATATATAATGATATTTACAGTATTTTTCTCCTTATTAGAAAACGGATCGTCTTAAAGAAAATACCCCTCGTATTTTTCTATGTTCTGTGCTTTAAACGATGACTTTTCTCTTTTAAGAAACCGTATTTGGCATACGAGCGAAATATCTTTTATAGACAAGGCTCACTTTCGCACAGATCTACTGCACATTGTCCAGGTTGACTTTTGTCCCATTGTACGTACATACACCGGACAGCTGAAGGCTCACTATTTTAAAAAGACGTGTGTATGAGAAACCAAAAAAAAGTCAGTTGTTTATTTTTTTCTTTTTGTTTTCAATAATCTTGCACTTACTTTAATTAATAATATAATAATTAAAAATATAATGTTATGTATATATAAACAGAATCTTCTTTAAACTTACTCGATAGATAAGACTACCAGACGTGATATTATTATATTATTTCGAAATACTATTTTTATATCGATATAAATAAACGACAAAAGAGAGAAACAATAATGAAAACTGTAATATCTTAATTAGCGGGATATCTTTATCTATCTACGATCGGAGATTCTAAACGGCCGACAAACTGTTTTCTTCTTCTTTCTTTCTCGTCTATTTTTATGTTGATATTTTAAAGAACGACGAGCGAATTTAAAGAACAATGCCGCCGCGCCGTAACAGGGAAATGTCGGTCCGAGGAGGACGCTTCTCGTCCTCAACAAGTGATTTCGTTGTGTTGTCAACATAAAGTTTTCGAAAGGCGAGGCGTGTCGTTAAAATATCAACATATTCCATTAAATCTGTACATGGAGTGAGTACATGCGGGAAGTATTACAAAACAAAAAAAATCCGATACATCATCGCGCGAATGCGAATAGAAATGTATTTCTTAAACGGTAAGGTGTTTGCATGTGACAAAGGAACTATTTCACGTGTCTGACGAAAAGGATTCGTAGCAATGCAGTAAAGAACGTTTCTTACAGGGCGTACAGAGAGAGCGAACGTTTAACAATTTCCTTTCAAAAATATTTTCCACACATTTTATTTCTATTGAAAACAACCAAGCATAAATATAAGCGAACGAAAACTCATTCAGTTAATAGTAAGAAATGGAGCCGACCGTGCTTAGTATTTATATTTAGTTATTTCTCACAGTTTTTACGATTTTGCCCTTATTTCGGATAGAATAACAAGAATAAATAGAAATAAATAAATAAATAAATAAGACACATCTTCCCGTGACGCAGTCGGTTCGTCGTTCTCGGCAATGATTTTTGTAATTATGAATGACAGACGAACAGTAAATAAGGATGCAATTAAGGTTGCAAATTTTTATGCACCTGCAGGGCGTTTCCGTTAGTATACTCAGTTCTCAATATTTAATCGTTCTTGAAATTTGGAATTTGCAAAGGAGAATTGCAAGACCGAAATTTCAAAACACCACCACAAACAAGCTTACGATTTCAAATATGCCAGTATTTCACTCAGATTCAGATATCGTTCGATCTATTTCAAGCCTACAGAGCTAACAGAGCTCATAGCCTGTGCGTTACTGCGCGCACACTCAGTTATATAGGAGGCTGTCCCAAAGCCCCTTCCGTGAATTGCAAAATTGCGCCCACCGTGTAAATAGTAGGAAGCTAAATAACACCGTATATTTTTTCTGTATCTCTAACGTTTTTGTGCAACGATGCATACGTCTAACGTTGAAAGTAAGAGATATTTACAGTTGAATCGGTCTTTTCGAAAACAATATAAGTCCGGTTACTGTGATTTTACAGAAATTAACAAAAATTGTTTACTTTAATGGTTGTGAACATTTTCAAAATTGGGCCAATAACTGCTGTTCTAAGGACTATATCGATATATATTCTTTAGTTATTTTAAATATACCTTACGCTGGTCAAATAAAAAAGCTAATAATTAAATGTTTGACTTATGTTGTTTTTAAAATAATCGATTCGGTTAAGCGCGAGTCCTGCGCTTGGGTATTGCGTTTTCTGGCGTCGGCACTGTTTTTGGTTACCGCGATAACAGTAAACAAAACATACTGACACTAACGGTTGATTCGAAATTTCGAACGTAAGCAAAGAAGAGTTAGGTATTAGATATGATTTATGTATTAGGAAAAAGTGAAAAAAACCGCGTAGTTTAAGCAGAAGGATGTATAAGCTACGCTATCCCGACTGACGATGCCCAAAATCGAAAACGTTTGAAAATTACATCTAACAACGACTTTTGGTATTATTATAGTTTGATTACCGTGACAGCAGTAAACAAAACATACGGACATTAACGATCTCAAACTGTCGATTCGAAATTTCGAGTCTAAACCTAAGAGTTAGGTTATAAGTGTTTTCTGTATTAGGAAAAAGTGAAAGAAGCGGTGCACCGACGACGCTCACAACCGAAAGGATTTGTGAAATTAAAGATTTGATGCTACTGGAGACATTCTATTCTATCTATATGTAGAAATGAAGAAAACAAACTGATTACGACGCCGATGCATCTTTCACACAGGCTAACAATAAGTGATGTGAACGTTGAGCATAAATTTAAAATCAAAACAGCAAAAACAGAAGAAAAAACCATAACACGCAACACGATTGAAATATGCAATGAACAAACGTAATAACCTGTATTGCAATAATTAATGGCGCTATCTACTTATTTATCTATCCACGCTGGACGCTTGAAACCTCTTCCTTACACTTCGATACAGTGACGCAATCACTTGTAAAAGCTTTTCCGCATTTTTATTAGCGCGTTAAGAAGTAGAATGTTTGCATTATCTTTAACGTCATTCATAATAAACATGTACGTAATAACTTTTGTTTATGGAATTTATTTCATCGGTAGCCCCACCTTGTCCTAGAATCTTGAATCAATAGTTAAGAGCAGCGATGTCGGTTTGTCTTGTTTATTGTTATCGTGGTAACCAAAAACAATACTAACACCAGAAACCACTTGGATGCGATATCCAAAACGCAGGACTCGCGTTTAACTGTAAATATCCGTTCTACTTTCGATGTTAGACGTATGTAAATTTCCTGTGCGGTAAACACATATGCCGCCATTTAAGAAAATTACGTCTCCGGTGTTTGAATTTGGTTAAGATTGGCGTTCAATGCTGAACATCCCGTATATTTCGAAGGCGTTCTAGTACGATGTATAGACAGAGGCAAGCATGCGATTTAATTTCGTAACGTTTACTTTGAAAAGGTTTTCTTCGCATTTCGATTTTTTTTTTTTTAGAAATGCATCTATCTAAATTTAGGCGACCGAGAAGAAAATTATAAAATGGTTAATTTCTACATCGACAAAACCAAGTACGCAATAGTAACATACAGGTTGTTGCGTTTAAAATAAAGTATGTATCCAGTTTGATACTTATTGATCACCCTGTATATTTGGAATTATTTTCGAAAGGTACCTTATGGAATATATACAATGGGTGTTTTTTAAGCCCGATAGATATTTATATATATATATATATATATATATATATATATATATATATATATATATATATAAATTGGTCGTTCAGAATACGCTTCGTCAAGAATAGTCGTGGTGGCCACATGACCGAAATCATTTTCAAATGTTAATGCCATGAATAATAAATCTCTCGAATTATACCAAAAATTCGATCAGAATATAATTTTGCGTATTATTTTTTACAATCTTAAGTTCTATCGGGCTTAAAAAAACACCCATATATATATATATACATATATATATATATATATATATATATATATATATATATATATAATGCCGTACGATCTAATTAGAGAAGAAAGCGATTGAATCTGAAATATGGTCAGAATACGGGGAAACGCCCTGTACAGGCCCATATTTTACAATCGTCATTAGATACTATATTTCGCGATATTTTCATTCTCCACTGCAGATTTAGTTAAAAAGGTAGCAATAAATAATAATAATAATAATAGAATAGTACGGCGTGAGATATTCTTTTCTTTTCTAATAGTAGTAGTAGTCTTCTTGTTTCTGTCTAACAAGTTATCAATATATTTCTAGCTATGATAATAATTAATTATTCTCCTTACATTCTAAAAAGTATTTACACAACCTAAACGTTACTACCGCAAGATGTCGCGATAAGAGACGTACATACAAATGAGAATCGATTATTATTTCTCTTTAAACGCAAAGCGAAAAGGACCCGCTTGCCTTGATTATTTGGTGTTCGTGAAACGATTTGTTTTGTTTTTTTTTTTTGCTTTTTTCCCTTTCGTTTTACCTATCGCTAACTTACTGATTGTTTTCACAAATATCGTTCCTATATTAATTAATTAATTAATAATAATGTAACGGCGACCACGTTTACAAAATCAGTCTATGTATATATCCAAGTAATTAATTAAATAATTCGATTACAAAGAAAGAGAACTACCTATTTCGCAAGCTACGTTTCGTGATTACGAAGAAACCATGCAGGGGGATAACCTATTAAATATCAAACGTCTCCGACCCTCCATATACACATTTAAAAGTCGATAATATAGTACAAACAAGGAGGGAGTATTACGCGCTCTCTCCTAATTAGTAATTAATAGCGTTCATATTTTTACGTACGGGTATATCCTTTTTTTTATATATATATATAATACTTTCTTTATTAATTCTTTTCTTTTTTTTTCGTCGAAAAAAAAAATAAATATAACAATATAAAAAAGGAGGAAAAATGCAAACACAGATCGATGAGTCGAACAACAACTACACAAAAAAATTCACTCTCTTTTAACTAATTACATCACAGAAATAATAACAGAACAGAGTCCCCGTACAGAGGATCTACAAATTAGTTACAGGTTACTAACGGTAAGGGGATCTTTTTAGAGTAGAATGGCGCACATTCCGCAACTAATCTTCTTCCGGGCTCTACAGGGGGCGTTCCGAACCGTGAATAGCGAAATCGACAGTATATAGTTCCAGTCGGCGACTTTTCTATTTTTTGGGTTGGCCCTACCTTACTCTAGGCATTTCATTTACACCCAAAGAAATAACAGGTAGAACGTAGCTAATCTAACAAGCCTTTGAACGTAAATTGTATCAAAAAAAACAAAAGAACCGTGATTTAAACGAATAATAAAACGTAATTTCGCCGACGGAAGCCGACATACAGGTTGTTCAAAGTCATCGGCGCACTATTGCTAATTTTGTTATTATTGTATGTAACTACGATGTTGGTTAAATTAGCAAAGATGTAGTGATTTTTCCGCTCATCACAATGCTCTCTCGATCAATTGCACATCGCATTTCAGAGCTAACTTGAATTGTTTCTATTTTTTGAAATCGAACAGCCTGTATATTTTACAATTATTCGATAGGAAATGAAACTTTACAAAAAAATATAACGAGAAACAAAAGAGATACGATGGAATTTATACTGGATAATTGAAACTGTAAGAACTTCACTATTAGAGCAGCTATTAAGGTAGATAGTCCAAACACAGAAAATATGTAATTTATTCCGCCCGATAAAATGGTGTAATAAAAAAAAATTGCGCATCGTATTTCAGCGTTCGCTTAAATAACTCGCTTTTTTATTAAACGCCGGGAGTTAGATACCCTGTATGTGCAACTAGCTTCAGTAAAATGTCTATTCAGCAATTTGTAACAATACGCAAGCAGCGCTAACGCTAATGTACTAATTAGTATTGATAGAACTCTCGATGCTCACAGTTCTAATAAATCTCTTAGCACAAACCAAGTATTATTCTACGAATACCTAAGCAATCATTCCCATCACCGTTCGACATTGAAAAGTTCTTTTTAAAAACTCGGTTACCGGCCGTGACTCGGTAACTCGGGGATATTTTTACACAAATCGATAGAAAGCGACATTTCAAGTGAATTACTCTTATAACGCTAACGATTTCGAAGATGAAAGATTTAAAATATTTCAAATCTTGCTCAATTGTCCTGTGTTTCATCTTATCTCTTTTGTTTTTCATTTTAGGGCTATAATACTCGTAAGGATATTTTAGGCAGAGTTTCATTTCCTATCGAATAATTGAAGAATATACAAGATGTTCAATTTAAAGAATATAAACAATTCAAGTTATCGCTGAAATGCGAAGCGTAACTGTTTTTTTTTTCTCAACACCATTGTGATCGGTCATAAAGTGGGCAATGTGTGGCGCGGTAACCTTGAACCACCTGTATATAGCTCGTCCATTCGAAATTGCTGTACACGGAAAAAAATTATTATTGCTTTTAGGAAAAATGGTGACTCTGTAAAATCTCCGGCTTCCCGAGAAAATAATATGGACACATCCAAATTTGAGGTAGCATGTTCGGGGTAGTCAAAAATGGGTACGTCACGTCGGTACATTTTACGATTATTTGATTATGCGTTTTAGACCATGCAGAATTTAAAAAAAAACAACAACTAGTAATTGTGCATGTAGGAGGAAAAAAGGGGTTCCAAATTGTCCTTTAATGTACAATGCTGGACAGCAAACGAAGGACTATCACAACGATATGAACCATTCAAACTTTAAAAAACGGATTAAAGAAAAATTAATCCCTAATCTACATAAAAAAAAAAAAAAACGGTGTTAGTACTAGATAATGCGTCATAATATAATGTAGCTTGCGACGACGGTCCTACAACTTTAATGTAAGAAAAAGGACATGTAGCGATGGTCTTTGAGGAAAATTAAACTAAACCGGAACTTTTTGAAAAAATTAAGATACATAAACCGATATATCGAAAATACGTTATTAACACAATAATGATCGAATATGGTATACGATTACCTTCGTATCATCCCAAGTTAAATGCTATTGGGAAAATCTGGGCGGTAGTAACAAATTATGTAGCATCTAAAAACGTCTTCTTTTCGAATGTCGGACGTACGACAGTCGGCTGAGGAAAAATTGAACAACGTCGGGACCGATGTATGGAAAAGGATTTACAATCGTGTAATTGCAATAGAGGATGAGTATCTGAAAAATGAATATCTAGTCGATGATGCGGCCGAATTAATAATTAGGTACGGAAGATGATTCTAACGGCATGCGGACGGACAGCGATGATGAAGATGACTTGGGATGTCAACCTTTGTAAGATAATAGTTGGCATTCATTTCGTCATATTATTGAAATGTTTATTTATCGGTTACATTATTGATTATTGTTAGATATGTACCTATTTAAATTAAGTACCAACACTTCCAATCTGTTAATTCTCTAATAAATACTTTACTTCAGACATAATCATCCAATACTTACGGCGCTTATTTTTTTTTTTTGATATTATCCTTAATGCTAGAAGAAGTATAAAATGTATCTTATTCGAACTGTTGGCTTTTTCAAAGGAATTTTTGGTAGTATGAAGTAACCGCTGTTGAATAATCTATATCTTAATTGATTATTGAATCCCACATTCTGTCTTCATCTGTAATTACTTTATTATTTCAACACTTTATACTAGAACAAACGTTTTTAGATCGGTTAGTGTATTTCCACCTCTATCTCCACTTCCGAAATTTTAATTCCGCCTTCGCGCGGCATCCATGGCGATGAGGCTTTGTAGGATGATCTCTATTACTAACAAAGGAACCTTTGCAATACGAGATAACTGATTTTAATAAAACTTGGTAAATCTGTAGGACCCGTAAAAATATGTAAGAAACCGCTTTCTGTTTCGAGTAACGTTGTCTTTAAGAGGTTACAAAAAATTGTAAAAAAAAAAACCGCCATACAAGTTCGTACATCAACATTTCTTAGTTTCCCTAGCTTTAACGGTCATGAGTCTTTGTAGGATTTCTACCTCAACTTTGAATGCGTTAATATTATTTTCTCGGAGAGCAGAGCTTTCTATACAGAGTCACTTTCTCCCCAGAATTAATAATAAAGAAGCTTTCCGTATCCGGCGGACTTAAGTAGACACACTGCATTAATTAAATTGTAGCTTTTTTTCTCAGGACTGTATAAGATGACAATGTGTATACGCTCTCGACTTGCTAAAATCGCAACAAAGAAAATGTACGTCGCTTTTTAAGGAAATCGTTGACTGCCATCGTAAAGTCGGAACGCCCGTCGTCGTCAACGATGAAACGAAAAAGGACAAACAAAAACACGCTCGCGTACAGTGGAGACGATACGATGCTCGTCATACCACCGGAGAAATCACAAACCTACCGTATGAAACAGGTGCGACACAATTTGCTCGGACCGATGCAACTGTCATGGCAGAAAGCGCCGCATTTCTTGCAAACGATCATCGCTTTAAGGCTACAGGAACAAGAGTCATTGCTTGCGGCCGCGCCGCCCGTCGAAACCAGCCGATTCTTCTGCTGAATTTGCTGCTGTTGAGATTGCTGATTCGCTTGCTGCTGTTGCGCTGGAGGTTGCTGCTGCTGTTGCTGCACGATTGTCTGAGCGCTCGGATGGTGGTCCGCCAGCACGTTTTCGCCGCCGCCCCCGCCTACGATCGTATAGTTCTGGAGCGGGTTGTCGACGCTCACGTCACCGTACACCACCGCCTGCTGGATGCTGCGCGCGCGTCTCGTGACGGCCTGCGTGCCCGGATTGGGGCATTGGACGATGAGATCGTTCGACGTCGGCCCGGCCGCCGGCATCGGATGGCCGCCGACGTGTTCGACGTCGGCGCTCGCCGGACGTCCTCTAGCGCCCACAGAGAGCAGTTGCGACGGCTGGCCGGTATTGATGACGCTCACTTGGTGGTGGGGATGGTGGTGGTGTTGGGTGGGCGGCGCGCTCGATGATCGCGGCACGCTGTGCGGATCGGCGACGCCCGCCGCCGCCGTCGCGGCACGCTGGACGAGGATATACGGGCCGACGTGACCCATACGATTCTGGCTCTCAACAACCTGTGAAGAATTCATCGTTCATTTTTGGATGATGCGAATAGACGAAGACGGACATAACGGACATAGAGAAGACAAAGACGTCGTCGATTGAGATACGGGCTGTCTCTAATTCGCTTGATTTTGCGATTGTTACAGATCGGCGAACAAGAAAATGTAAAAGAACGTATTGTATGCCGCCCGCATCTCAACTAACAGCGTATACCGGGCGTCCCAGATTCAATGTTACAAGCGATACAACTTAAGGTGTCGTCGAAAATGGTTTGCAGGAACCAAAAAGTTATTAGACGGATTGGTTCTAACGATTCTCTATTCAATGGCCAGCTCGCTCGCCAGACTTAAGCCCACTGGACTTCTTTTTGTGGGGGTATTTGAAAGTAACGTATTCTACTCCGCCCGCTAACTCAGACGATTTGAAACTTACGATTTGACATGTATGTAATTTCGTTACAATGAATATGACAGCAGCAACTTCCAAGGAGTTAATTGGTCGATTTGAAACGTGCGCTACGTCGAGTGGTGATCGTTTTAAGCAATATCTGTAAGTGATTAATTTGATGAATTATTGAGGTATTTAATGTATATGTATTTAACTTTTTGCAAGAGTTTTATCTATTAATAATTTATTTATTATTGATATGATCATTTTGTATTAAAAATTTCTTGAAAATGCAATTTTCGTTTACACCGTTGTATTTCAAACTCTTCGTATTTTAATCATAAAATCTAAAAGATGATTTTATATCTGCAAAAATAAGGACGATATCGCTTGTAACATTTAATCCGGGACACCCGGCATAATAGAAATATACCGTTAGACCAGTGATGGGAAAGATACGGGGAAATGACTGGGCTTATTCGTCTCGTTCGAAGGGGTTCGTGCAGTTTATTGGCTTGCCCGTGAATCGACAAATAACGAGCCTGTCCAGTCGCTCTTCCCCCATCTTGCCCATCATTGCACAACACCATTATGCTAATTATGACTTACTTACATTGACTATATCGATTCGCAAACAACAACAGGAAACAAGAATACAACGTTAATTAATTAATTAAAATATGAAAGATTTACATCGAAGGGAAAGTTATTTGCTTACGCCGACCGACGCATTTAATCCAAAATGGTGCTTTACTTCTTCCTTTAAGTTGGTAGCGTTGGTGATCGAATGACGTTGTCGCTATTGTCAATTAGTTTTCCATTTTGCTCTTTAGTAAATCAAGCGCGCTTTTTAAGTAGTGCGCGCGGTATGTAAGTTGCACGAAATTTTATTTGCTTTAGAGGTTGTACGTAATGGATATTTGGGAATCCCTACCGGATGAATTCCTAAAGGTGTCGAATCAAATTACGCAGCGCTTAAAGAGCAAAGGACTTTTGAAAATATTTAAAATTAAAATTTGAATAAACCGCACCAGCGATTAATGCGACGTGTTCCGGCCGCTGACTGTTCCTTTTTATACGATTGTTATTATTATTCAACTCCTACTTTCTCTTCAAACACTACCTCGGCACTAAACAATAGCGATTTCTGCATTAGCAAATGCACTTAATTACCGTAACTACTGGGATAGTCTGAAAAGTTAACAAACATGCGCACGCCTTGAAAGATACCTTTGAAAGGTTTGGCACTTCCACCCGGGGCGGCGCCAAGCTTTCCGAGCGTCCTCGGCCTCTTATGCCTGCTACTCGTATGTCCGGATTTCTCTCGCTTTTATTGAGCCGACAAAAAAAATAATATAAAATCACAGCCCAAATTTCACCCATTTAGGGCGACAAAAATAAAAATTATATTTTATTTTTTCAACATTAACTTCTATGAATTAACATTTCTAGAGAACCCGTTTACCCAACGCGTACCCTTAATTCTATCGTTTAAAGATATTAAAAGCCCTAGCGGGCGCGCAAGTGAAGCTTTCCCGTCGCAGAAGAAATTCTATTCGGTTGCGCCCGATTCGATTAAATATTTTCCAAATTTTAGCGATGCATATTGCAAAATCAGGTATGCGCTACGGTTTTATATTCACTCTTTTTCATATTTTTTACACCTAATCACGCGATAAAGAAAAATTGGGATTTTGTTCTTATTTCTTTATTATAATGTATGACTTTGTGTTGATTACTATTTTAAGTCTGAGTTTAGTGTTTAAGTAACCTGCGTAACAAATTACAGCTATCCCGATCAGTCCTTTTTTTCCAATGTGACCTTTTGTTTACAGGAAGTCGCGATGATCGAGGAACAGCCACAAAGACTATCGTCAATAACTATATATCTCTTACAAGCTAGACATAAAGCAATGGCAGGTAAGAGGAAGAGAAGCCCGGGAAAAAACTCGAATCAGGAAAAAGAAGATTGCTTCGTCTTTTTAGACAGAAACGGGACTGGTTATCGATCAACCGAAACGAGGTGGGAACAACTCGAATGATGGCAACACTGCCCGAAAATTCTTCGAGTATCCGTCTAGAGTCTCAACAATAACTGGACTGGATAAGAAGATTCGGCAGCATCTCAATAAGCATCGTATCCAGTGGTCACTACATAAACCGCATACAATTCAAAATGTATTGCTTATATAAAATTTCAATACACGGAAGCGGTATAATTGCTTCCTTGTCTCTACCTACCGGAAAGCTTTCCGAAGATGTTTTAGAAGCAAGGCAGAAAGATAACAAAAAAATTGAGATTATTTCACTCAAGAAAAACATCACGGGTAGAGACAAATATCGAGCTGGCTAGCCTAGCTTATTTCTAGGCTGCTCGGTAATATCTTCACAAAGAAAAATCACGAAGAAGAAGCAAGGACGATGACGAACAATAATTGTTATGATCATTAAACTTAATCATTTTCATATTAAATTTTTATATGCATATATGCACATTAATTTTTTTTATTTTGCTGTTTATCTTCAAACTCCCCATTCAAGAAATTCAGGTAACATTGTTTCAAAATAGTTGCTTTAGGTGCTCGAGGTGCCTTTAATAAGCAAAAGGTTTAAATGGATACTCTAAAACTGTGGCACTGGAAGGTTTAGTTTTTGTAATTTAATTATTTTTGTCGACCTAAATGGGTGAAATTGTCGTTTGTGCGGCGCGGTCCGGCTTTTACCAACGTCAAATAACGAAGTGGTTAATTATTTGAGCCGGGTGACGTCATAAAAAGGCTGATCAAAAGGGCGCGCGTTTCGCGTACGTTCGAAATAATAGATTTGTTTTTCCATCTTCGAGATGGAAGGAGAAAGTTTATATCAATTTATTATACGTCAAGACCCCTTAATTTTTGATGTATTTTGTTATTAATAACGACATCGAAAAACGTGCAAGTTCTCTATTCCATTTTTACTTCCTTTCCTTATGGAGTGTCTAGATTTGAACTATAGAATTTGCTTATTGAATAAAACGCAGAAGAATATCTTAGAAAGTTATGTTTTTCTGTATTTCAATATAAGATTTATACTTTACGATTGCAAATGGACGATCGCCTCGACTCATCTGACACGATGTCATTCGTTTGGCGAAATTACATTGGCACACGTTGAGCGTTAGCTTCGAGGTCGGTCATCGATTGTGGTCGGTATGTTGACGGTTTTTCCGTTAGAAAACCCCAAAGAAAATAGACGAACGGCGTTAAATCTCGCGAGCCTGCGGGCCAAATTGATGTCAGCGTTTCGCGAGATACTCCAACCTGGAAGTTCGGAATGCCCCTTTAGTGCGGAGAAACAGAATTAAATCGCAACGTTTTTTTTTTTTAACTCGATCGTTCCATTTTCATAAAACATTCGTACACGCGCTATTCGTTGTTAGAAGGCCGTCAAAAGCGCCTGGTTTACGCTGCATTTGCAAAATATGGGAGCTCGCAACGGAAGAATTGTCGCGGGCGATTCAAATCCTATGGAAGCTATCGAGGCAGCCTTTATTCGACGTATTTTAATTACCGCGCATAATAGAAGGCGACGTATATACATATTCATGCACATGTTGCGCAAATAGAAAAAGAGAGACAGAACGTCTGTGAGACGTCAATCGGTGAACTAACTATATGTCTTTTACTTCTATTGTAGCTGATGATGCGCTAATCGAAAAGATTTAATGTTTCTCTTCTTACCGCCCTTTATGCAGCTTCTTTTTATGACGTCGCCGATGGATTCAATAAAGCATCGTTTCTACTCGGGAGGTCACAATAACTCGAACGCTTGCAAAAAAAAATACGATTTTACCGGGTTTAAAGCAAAATTGCAATTGAATTTATGGCCAAGACGTTATGCCGCACGTCTTGGCTGGAAATAGGGCAAAATAAAAGGTTTCAACGGTCATGCGAAACGTTTTCGTGGGTTAATTGCACTTCGGGAATGATCTAACATCGATAAAACGTACGGTCTGCGGACGCTCGCGACTAAAAATGAATGGGAACAGGAGGCGAACGGGGCGTCGAAACAAAAAAGGAACGGCGTTCGTCATTCCGCAAGCGCAACGGCCACATGCTTTTTTACGCAGCACGGCGGTTCGTTTAACGTGACCCGGAAACGAGATTCGGATCCGCTTTACGCTTCGATCGTACTCACTCACTTCGGGGCTGAGAGTTTGAGCCTGCGGCAGCACTGCCATCGTCACCGGAATGCCCTGACCGGAGGTGAAAACGTGCCGCACTACCACGGGAGGACTCGGCTGTCGCTGCTGTTGGTACTGAACGGCCGCCCTCGCCTTCACTTTAACACCGTTACCGCCCTGGACCATCTGGTAGCCGCCGCCGGCCGGCAGAGGAGGCGTGAACGTCTTCGTCGTCGTACTCCTGGTGGACGAGACGTTGCCGCATTGCGTTCGGTTACTTTCGCACTTCTTCGCGTTGTTCGCCGCCGCGGCCGCCAGCAACGAAGGCGGCGGTTTGAGCTGGCAGCGCAGCTGGTCGCGATTCGGACTGTTCTGTATGACCGCCTGACAGATCTGGTAGCTTCTCTCCAAGTTAACCGCGCCCGGCGGCGGTTTATTATTACCGCGGTTGCGGTTGCTATTCGTCGAAGATTTCGTCTTCGCCTTGCTGTGAGTTGGTACCGCTCTGATCGGCTGGCTCGTGCTCAGCGCCAAATACGGTACGGCGGACGAACTTTGAACCATCCCGTGCTTCGGAAGGATGGGGTTTTGCGTCACCTGGCTGAGCGATTGGTTCATCATCGGGCTCGTGTTAACAACTGAAGGCAGACAAACGATCGTAGTAGGCGGAATTATCGTGGTTACCGTCCGGCTAATGGCCGGCGTTACCGTCGAATTCGATCCCGCCCCATTAGCGCCGCTCACCGTGCTGGTTACCAAACTGTCCGAGCTGACGATCTCCGGCGTCAGGGTCACCTCTAATTCGAGCTTGATTTGGTTGCGCGGGAACGAGATGTACGGTTGTTGCTGTTGCTGCGAGGCGGCGCCGTTCGTCTCCGTTTGGCTATTCTCGGTTTCGGATTCGGCGACGACCGCGTTCGCGACGAAATCGTTGTCGATCTTCATGTACGACCAATCGTTCGAGACGGGAAAGGTGCCTTCTTCCAGCCGCACCTCGAGCTCCTCTTGCATGGGAATCACTTCGACGTGCTCCGTGGCGTTTTCGGTGCCCACCAGGCCGGCCGGAACCGAATCCAGGGCGTGGATGGGTACTTGTAGTAATTTTTCCGTGCTTGAGTCCACCACGTCCCAGCAGCAATCGTCTGGAAGCGTTGAGATTTATGATTAGCACAAACGAAAGAGGAAGCTATGCGACGTGAGAGTTGAATACCAGAACCGGTACCGCGAAAAGAAGAGTACAATTGATACAGGTTAAAATAATCCTTATTATTCATATAGTAAAGTTATAAATGTGCAGATACAAATGGCGTTTCTGTCATTCCATTAAAATCTAACCAATATCATCGGCGATTTTCGCGAGATTGACAACCGCAATAAGCATCGTAACTCGTCGTAATTTCAATCTTCGCCTGGTGGCATCTCGTGCATACGAACGTGTGAGGATGATAAAAATGTACAATGCATATACGTAAGATAAGATAGTTACTACAGAGAACGCAAGTTGGTTTACATACCATAGGTAACCGTAGGTAACCGCAGCATTTCAGTTCTTACGCAATATGGCTATTTACGATATACAGTGCGAGCATAAATAATTGATTTAGTTGGCAATACTTAGGAACCAAACTTAGGTTGGTAGCGATTTTAATATTACTAACAGTTTATATTTTTAGTAGCCGACAACGGTGTGTATTTATTTTCTTTCTAACTTGTCTCTATTCCGTACAAAACTAGTTTGTTTTTTTTGGGGTTTTTTTTCAATACAAACAACGCCACGAAACTCGACGCTCACGTGCCGCAAACAAGAATTGCGTTCTCTATATGGTCGAAAAGGGCGGCGTACTTTTCGCTCCTCTCTTTATTACTACTAGGGCCCGGCCGTCGGTCCATCTGTCCCTATCGCATTGGCAAGACGCTAGAACATAGACGTACCCGTACGTAACTATTTGCCTATTTATTCTTTCTTCTCTTTAATTTACGCCTAAGAATTATATTGTTAAATTTAAGATTGCTTAGTTTCAATTTCTTAAAACGATATTTGTTCCTTCGGGTTTAAACAATGCCGCAATTCTTTTCTATCCTTTTATCGGGTTTAGAGTTAGTACAATGTAGGAAAACGTATTCTTGCACCGACGACAAACATTAGGTAGAAGTGTGGTTAACGTCGTAATTAGCGTTTTACACCCGGCAAAACCGCATCGCACAATAGAAAGTGCGGTTCCTGTATCGACGAATACAAACTCAACGCTGATTTTATTCTAATAACGTGAAGAAAGTTGGAAATATCGAAGATAGTTTAAATGGGGATGCACGATGCCCAGATAACCGAACGTAAAATCGTTTCGCGGAATTGAGATTTGGCTAATTTAAGGATGTTAAACGGACCCATTTCAGATAAGAAAATGTAGAAAATGTGCCAATAATTAATGCGAACAATCATGCCTAACGTAACCTACGTTTGTTTTACTTCCATTTCATGAAGTCAAATACAGTCAAATACAGCCTCGTGTTCCGCGTACGATAGAGATCTAACGCGCATCTACGACACCCAAAAATTCACACGTCGAAAGTCGAACGAACGATCACGCAAGCAGTACCGACCGATCAGAGCATCTCAGCCTCCGACGCGTTTGCATACCAAAGCTGAACGACTACAACCCGCCTATGCCTTGCGAATCATAGTCGACAGAGACAGCCGTCGGTCCGCGCCCTAATTATTACGCTGCCGTTAAAAGATCCCTTAATTTTATCGCAAGAGAAGAACGATGCGCCACTGAGCGATAGTGGCAAAGTCGTATTTGTCTATGACACGAGTTCATTTTTCTTCCAAGAGGAAGAAAACGTCTTCTAACATAAAAAACGCCTCTCGACTCACCTCTAGCCACTGTAAATAAGGTGGCGTGCATGTTATCTTCAATTTTCTCGTTTCCCTTTTCGGCTATCGACACCGGAATCTGACCCGATTCCAGAACGTAGTTTTCGGCGTCGATAAACCGGTCTTCGATGGCTACATCTTCGTCCGAAATATCCCGCACCCGCTCGAAATTACACTCCAGCTGAGAGAGGACCAAATCGGATTCCACGTTCGCTTCGAACTTTCCATCGATGCAAACGTTTTCGATGCAGCTTTCGGCGCAATCCTTTTCCAAGACTATCGTCTCTTGCTGTAGGATTAACGAGCTGGGCAGGAAGGAACCGTTCAGATCGTTCTGATCGGTCTGTACGGACTCGTGGCGTTCCGGTTCGTCCTTGTTGCCCGACGGATTCTCGACTAGAACCTCTTCGACCGCCAGTGCGTCCGTTTCTTTCGATTCTTCGGCGGTTTCGATCGCTTCCAAATGCGGGGGATCTTCGATCTCGAATCGACGACGATCTTGCCTCGGGGAATTCCCCTCGGTCTTCACGAATTCGGCGAACTTCGGCTGATCTTGCGACGTCTCCTCGCAGAGTACGACGTCGTCGTTCTTCTGACGTTCGAGATGCGAGATCATGTTATCGTCGAATAGCTTGTCGTCGACCTGCGACAGGTGATCGGTCATCATCGAAACGCTTTCGTTAATCTCCGATAGTTGGTCGTTCGTATTCGAGGAGGCGTTATCGTTCAATTCTGGCAGCGTGTCCGACGTTTCCGAGTTGGTTTGCGGCTCGTCCAAAAGGTCCATGGTCTCATTCTCGATCTGAACGTTTTGCACGCTGTCATTATCGAAAGGAGTGCTATCTTCTTTACCGTCGCCGATAAAATTCACCGGGGAGTTGGACGAAATTACGCTGCTCTCCTGATCGTGTTCGTCGACGGTATTTACGTTACATCTTTCGTCTTCTATTTCATCCTCGGGTTCTTCCTCTATTACCTCGTCCTTTGGCTCGTTTTCTATCGAGTCCTTCTCGCTTAGAACCTCTTGCAAAGTAGGCGGAGTTGGCGTTTTACGTTTCGGTGGTTTCAATTCACGATCCGAGCTCAACGAACGGCGTCGTTTCTCGGACTTGCTGGTAATCGTTACATCATCGCTAGAGTCATTATTTGCGGTAATCAGTTCTTCTTCTTTTTCGATTACGCTATTGCTAATATTGACTACCGCTAGCTCGGGTTTCGGCTTATCTTCTTCGAGATCCTCCGTGGAATTACCCAGATGCCTGTAGCTGATCTCCGAGATGAGATCTGGAATTTTAAAAGTAGCGAATTATTATATTATTAAATCTAAAATTAGATCATAAAACTACAATTTATTGCTATGGATGAAGCCGTAAGATCACGATTAAGAAGATTAATTGAAATTTGCGCATTGGATACGCGCGGAACGAGATTTATTGTTATCAAACGTCAGTTGTGCGGTTGAATATAACCTCAGACTAAATTCTGTTGTTAGTTTTACCTATTCAAATAAATTTAACATCGTATCCTACGGCTCTAAGAGATATATACAGGACATCCAACTATATGATCGGTGATTGATTGATTTTCCACCAGAACAGGATTGGTCTTTGCATCGTTAACACTGAGGCTTAGTAGCCTACTGTATTATTCCTGCTTCGGTTTCGTTTTACTTGAACAGGTTAGTTCACTCGATCAGGTTTAAGAGCCTATGTAGTAAATCTTTCTTCATTGGTAGTTCGACTGCGCTTCGCATAGCGAATCTGCGTTGAGCTAGCGCCGCACATTCGAAAATAATACGAGGGGCTGTTTCCTCCTCCTCCTCATTGCAAAGTCTACATAAAGGCTCATCTTTGTAGATCCCTATCTTATGCAAGCGGCCTCTCAAACAGCCATGTCCTGTCAGGTCAGCAGTCAGATTTTTGCTGCGTTTTTGTCCAGCCGCACGTTTCCAATTTATTGGTGTTGTGTTACGATCCGCTAATTAATTGCACCACGCACTGCACTCTTGATAATACCTAGGCCCCGTTCAGGGCCTACGTAATTCCATTGCCCACTATACCCCTGCGCCCTGGCACCCACACTAGTGTAACCTTGTTGTGTTTAGTCAGAGGCATTAGGTTTTGCAGGCGCTCCCATACTAACATCCAAGTATATACTCGTACTTTGCCTGAAACGTTTCTGTTCCCTACAGAGGTATTGGCGAATCAACGGTTTGACGGAGTCCGTTTATTTTCCAAACAAAAATAACATTCAAATTCGACATACATACGAGGGTAATCTGAAAAGTTTCACGCCTCAATATGAAGATGGCGTTGTTCGTCAATTATATTCCGGCAACATAATTGCGCATGCGTTGAAAGATACTTTTAAAAATTTCCGCCATGTTGGACGCTCAGTTATTGTTCAGCAGCCGTTTGTGTCGGTCGATATTAGTGGTTCTACAAAAATGGAAAAAAAATGAATATCGACCCGTCATTAAATTCAAATGCAATACGCCTACGCAAATGAAAGCCGAGATGGGCGCTGTTTACGGGGACTCTGCGCCATCGTTAGCCGTAGTGAAATGTTGGGCAGCTAAATTTGAACGTGGTCGTACCAGCTTGGTTGACGATGAACGTTCGGGACGGCCGAACACTGCAACCACTACCGACAACATCGGAAAAGTTCACCAAATGGCGCTAGACGACCGTCGAATTAAGCTTAGAGAGACAGGAGTATTCCGCGCGGGTATTCCGAAAGAACGTGTATGTCATGTATTGATTGAAGATTCGGGCATGAAAAGGTTAACTTGGGACCAGCAAAGTATTCGAGTGAACATCGCCAAAGTCCTGTTGAAGCCGGTTAGTTAATCGACTATCTTGAAAAAGGAAAGCCGATAACGGGGGCATACTGCGCATCGTTGCTCGACAAGTTGAAGGCAGAAGTTGCGGAAAAAACGGCCGCATTTGAAGAAAGAGAAAGTTCTGCTCCGCCAAGACAACGAGCTTCAGTGATCGCGCTTCGGTGATCGCCATGGCAAAAATTCACGAATTGGTATTCGAGTAAATGGACTACCCACCCTATCCTCACCTGTAAACGCCTATTTTCCAGGACAAGATGCCAACTACCTATGTCGAGAAATAAGACCGAGTTTGACAAGAAGAAATACTTGTCTCCGTGTTAGGCTGAAATCTTTTCAGACTACCTTCGTATACGAACGTACATTAGAGTAATTATCATCGTATAACAAAAAACATATTTGTAACCCTACAAAGCTGTAGAACACCCCCTTATATTAAGCATGCTTGTATTCCGCATCACATTCTGAATATGTTTATTCCGGGTACATTATACCTTATTGTAATAGTTTTGAAATAATTCGTAACTTTTTTGAGAGATTTCTATGTCGTACGTGTTTACAAACTTCCTTGTATATACTGCGCGACTGTTGATAAAAGACGCTACGCCACCAAAAGGGTCCCGCGACGGAAGATCGCATATGGTACGATACGTTTCACTACTATATTGAAATGGGCCGGCGTTATATAGGTGGTTCTAAATGAACTGTCAGAAATGGAACAACCTGTATACCCTGATGGCTTTTGTAATGCGCGTTAGTATCACAAGTTCTATTAACCATACGCTATACCTATCGGCAATGATTTGATTTCTTATTATTAAATTAATTATGTTCACTTGTTTAACTGTTGTCGCTATTTACCGTTTATTATATTCCTTTATAATAGTTAATAGTTAGTCAACAGAATAAAAGATACAGATTTTCTCCATACAATGTTGAGCTGCATGAAAAATTGAAAAATATATACAAGAAAATAGAAATACAAATTTCACTACCAACAAATTTTTTTTAGCCGATAATGAAATATAACAAACAATAGCCGAAAACAAAATAATAAAGAGCACGAAAATAGGAATTTTCTTGGAAGATATGAAAAAATCACATGACATGCACAATGTAGCAACTTCACAAATAAGTCGAACATATTTCTTTTCTCAAATAATCTACGTCTACTTACACAGTTATAAGTAAACTTAACTTAATTTAATAAAAAGTGGAAGTATCTGTTTTAAATTACCGCAGATAAGTACAGCATATGATTAATTAGAGTTTCAAATATTAGAACTATTAAAAATCCGTAGAAATTACAGGATGTTTAATTTAAAATAAACAAGTTACAGTAGATCAGATTTTGTCCACTTCGGCCATTTATTTAGAACATAGCAGCAGACCGTTGCAATATGGTAGAACTGAGGTTTCACATGTCCCATCCGTTTTTGTGCTGTACCGTAAAGTAATAGACCTATCAAGTTATAAACGTTTCTAAATTATGCACCGAAACAATTACTATATAGGTTCATTTACATTAAATTTTAATTTCGTCTTTGTTTAGAGAATAAAACATTTAGTGATTCGAAATCTGTCACTAATTTAGCTAAAACAGGGTCTGAATTAGCTAAATCGTACATATACAAAAAAATAGTTAAACGCAGTAAGCAATAGGTTTTATGTTGATATATTTTCTTATTCTTGAAACCTAAATGTTTCTTCAATTTAGGTTCGTTGCCACCTAGGCCACAAGCTTTATTCTTAACTTAATTCTTACCAATCCGATAAAAAGTAAAAATCACTATTTTCGTTAAATTTTACTTACCAACATCTTGTCCCTCGGCCAACATGCACGAATTCTCGTTAATCTGAAGTGGGTCCACCTCGTTCGTCGTAGTCACCTCGGGCTCTTTTGTCACGATAGGCGTAAACACTAGTTCTGGCTTATGAGTCTTATGAGATCTAATCGGTAGCAGGTCAGGTACCGGAGTCTTTGCCACCATCTCCTGATGCAACAGTTCCTCCTTGAAATTCGAACAAGATCTAGTAACAGCACCCACGGTCCGTACACGTTTAACAGGCGGAGGTTTCTGCTTATTGTTGAGGGTCGAGTTTCTCAATTTAATAGTCGTTTTAATTGGCGGTCGTGAATAGTTCTGAACATTTACGGTACTTTCGGCGCCACTCTGCGACCGATCACCCCAAATCGGTTCGAAATGTTTCAGTTTCCAAGGATCTAATTTGCTGCGTTCCTTATCGGCTTCCGATTTTAGTTTTTGTTGATTTTCCGGAGTGAATTCGCCTTCGGCAAGCCTCTCTTGCCATTCAAGGCAAGCCCTCGCGAAGAATTCATTATTTAAACTAGAAGCGTTCAATCTCACTGAATCTGTAAAATTTGTGATCACTTGTCGATCTACCGACGGTAAAAGTTGTACTAATTTCTGTTGATACAATGGAGGTAAAATTGAAAACGTATATTTATTTAGCAAGGCTCTCAGACTAATATTTACCAATATGGAATCGGGAGTTTCTAGATCAATACAGCCCTCTTTAGTCTGTTCCAACTGAGCAGCTGTCGATAGTTTCTTATTCGATCTCTTCCGCTGTTTCATATTGAATCCGGGAATAGAAGCGAGCACTTCCTTCATCGTTGGAGTTTTTACACTAGGCACTGATGTAATTTCTTCAGCAGGCTGCAGTGGTAAAGGCTTAACTATAATCTTAGGCACTGTCGATGATGGACTGCCTGAAGCGATTGTTGTGTTCTTTTTCCTACGTTTTGCTTGTTGTCGTAGTGCATGTTTGATGATTTTCTTATTGTAGAAGCTGTGTTTGGGGTCATCTATACCTTCGTAGCAGTACTTGTTGATATTTTTCACGCCATTTTTGCTAGCATTAGGGTTAGTCTCTTCCGACGAATCCTCACCGTTGCACAAGTTATCCGTTTTACTCTGTTGAATGTCGGGTATTATGTCTATTTCCATTACGTAAAAATTATAAAAAGAAAACGTTCACTTATATACAAAATACATAGCAAAACCTGGCGGCGCACGAGCGCAACAAAATCACAAAAAAGTTCACATTCACCCCATTTCTAACGTCGTGAAGGCATCGTACGAAAAGTGTTGTCGATGGAACGTCCAACGTGCGATAGACGGGCGAATTCCTATTCATGTAGAATTCGTGCTCTTAAGGGAAAATTGAACGAATGGTTCGTAGCGTGCAGCGTACTAACATGAGAATCCTGACAATAAAAATTTATCCGCCATTTCGTAAATGGACCATAAACAGGTTGAATATGAGCCGCGTCCAGTCAAGTCGAGCGCAATGCGCATTTGATTACAACGATGAGTGGCGCTCGGCCAGCCGGAGCGAGCGGTTGGCAAGGTCGTTCGAACGGACGGGTCCTGTTCATTAACGGGAAATGTTCTAAAGAGCTTAATGTTATTCTTCTACGATCATTATTAATTTATAAAACCTAGGTATCATACGTAAGTAACGATATTGAATGTAAAATTGTCGTATTACCATGGATAATCACAATCACATACAAAAATTAATGCAACGTTGCCAAATTTTCGTCGATCGGTTACTTATTGCCATTCGAGAACCGTTCAGCGTAATCTAAATATTTTAGTTACAACTGTTAATATTTCTTAGTTTGGTTCGATTTTCGCTGTTAAGAAAGCAGGAAAAGGTAATATAATCATACAAAGTGAAAACGGGCAATTAAATGATATAATATTGCAAAAATGCCGCAAATCGCACGGTAAATGACAGGAAAGACATTTTGTAAAAAGCCATTGGATACTAGATCAAATTTTAACAACCATATATGTATCGTGTCGCAATTTTGTGCTTTTAAGGAAAATTAAAAAAGCAAATATGACTATTTAATGTGTTTCTTCTGATATTGGCACTCTAATCTGACAACGCTGTCTAGCTATGTGTATGCGTGGATGACATCATACTTGTATTCAGTGTAATGTAGCATCTTTTATCGAAGATTGATCATTGATCTTGTATCTGACTTGTATAAAATCTATGGTATTAAATACTTTTTAAGTCTTTTACAAAGATCTTTGATGGTGTAATACCCGCCTAACGCGACCGAGAATAGAACACCGTGAGAAACGCAGCGTTTTTTTCCCCAATGTATTGAGATTGTTTGCGTGCATCGGGCTAAGTAAACGATCATCTGCTGCAACACATTAAAATCAGCCAGATCTATTCGATTTCCAAAAACGCCGTGTCTCGCGACGCGTTTTACGCGCTCGTCTATTCCTGGCCTTAATGAAGAATACATACAAAAATTTAGACTTGTAAACCTCTTCCTTTTTATTTTATCAAATCTTTCTGTCGAAGTGCAACATTTATGACAAGTTGTAGCTTAGAATTGAAATGAGAGCGTAAACCGATACAATATATTAAGTATTATTTATCTATTTAAGATACAAGCTTATTCCAAAAAACCCTCCTATATGCACATGCAAGATGTAAGAAATCGACGTAGATTTAACATGCAAGTTCAAACGTGACAATGTTTCGTGTATATTTTCTCCAATGTTCGTCAAGGGAGTTCACCCGCATAGAATTAAAATAACCAACCCCCATCGTTCACGGTCATCCGCCCACACGCGACAAACGACGCATCATAATTTGAGCATTTTGGACGGACGCAAGTGTTCCGCCGACGGACAGAAGTTTGCAGTGTATCGATATAGGCGCGCGTAGCCGGTTAATGGTATACGCTTCTAATCTCAGTTGTGTTATTCTTTCTTATCGAGGTAACCTCAAATGCGCTCCGCGCTCGCCGATCACTATTCTAGTTAGTTATTAGGATCCGAATAATGTATGGAAAGCGGTTGGTGGTTGATAGGAAACGTCGAAAACGTTTTTCAATTGTGATATTACATTGTGAAGAGCGGTGAAAGATGCTCGAGTATGGCGTTGATCGGCGTGAATCGGTGTATTTGTGGATTGACGATCGTTATCTACCAGTGCTTGTTGTA
This sequence comes from Dynastes tityus, assembly GCA_029618875.2. Classification (NCBI taxonomy): domain Eukaryota; kingdom Metazoa; phylum Arthropoda; class Insecta; order Coleoptera; family Scarabaeidae; genus Dynastes; species Dynastes tityus. The sequence continues at coordinate 33,300 of JAROYD020000001.1, forward strand.
TACGGTGCGAACGCATCATATTGTTTGTAAACACGTGCATCCCAGACACGACGAGGTTGTGCACGGCGTTTACGTCGAGCCGAAACATGTAATGGAGAAACGTAGTATTGATCAACCGCTGAGGATATTGCTGTGGTATGACGAGAGCGTGTACAGATTGGAATCGGAAAAATTCGACCTGATCAACGGCACCGTCTTACCGCAAGCCGTTAAATTCTGGGAGGACGCGTTACGCGTAAGAAGAGTGGAGAACGTCATCCTATTAGCTAGAAAATGCCACGAGGCCAATGTATTCGTGAAGAAATCGCGAACGCATTGCATAGACGCCTGTAAGGAGGCGACGACGTGCGGCGAAGTCAGAGTACCCGAAGAACACCTCGACGTGTGCAGAGTTTGCAATTCGTCCGGACAAGATTGCCGAGTAGCCAAGAATTCGACGGCCGGCGAAGGCATCAGCGGTTTCGATTTCGTCTTTTACGTTTCCGCCATTCAAACGGACAGGTGCAACAAGTCGTTGACGGTCGCATACGCCGCCCACTGTCAACAGGAGGTGAGTTTGGACCGGCCGATCGCGGGACACGCAAACTTCTGCCCGAAAAGCATAGGGACCAAACCGCAGGAATTGGAAATACTTTTATCGACTGTTAAGCATGAAATTTTACATGCGCTGGGATTCTCCGTTAGTTTATTCGGTTTCTACAGAGATGGCGCCGGTAAACCTCTCACGAAACGTCGTCCCGATACGGGAAAACCGGCGCTGAACGAAAAACTATTGACGTACGAATGGAGCGATAAGATTATACGAACGATAAGACGCCCTAACTGGCTAGTGCGTTCCGGAAACGTTACGAAGGAGATTAATATGATCGTAACGCCGCGAGTGGTCGAAGAGGCTCGAAAGCATTTCAATTGTTCGCTGCTAGAGGGCGCCGAATTAGAGGACCAGGGCGAGGAAGGGACGGTCCTAACGCACTGGGAGAAGCGCGTCTTCGAGAACGAAGCGATGACAGGTACTCACACGCAAAATCCGGTGATTTCGAACGTAACGTTAGCACTTATGGAGGATACCGGGTGGTACAGGCCCAATTACAAGATGGCCGAGCCGATGGTGTGGGGCAAGAACCTCGGATGCGGTTTCGCGATGGGAAGCTGCAAGCAATGGATGTCGGAGAAGACGGCTAAGGGATTGTCGATACATCCGTTTTGCGATAAGGTGAAACGGGATCCGTTGCAAACCGAATGCAGCGAGGATAGGTCTTCGGTAGCTCTCTGCAATCTGGTGCGTCACGATCACGTCTTGCCCGAGTTGTACCAGAATTTCGACAGGTTAAATCACACGGATCCCGGCACCGAAGTCTACTACGGCAGCTCCGTTAGCCTCGCCGATTATTGCCCGTATATCCAAGAATTCTCGTGGCGTTTGAACAACGTTATGGTGAGAGGATCGCACTGTCAGTATACGGACAATAATCCGAAAGCGGATAAGAATTTCGCGTTGGAAATCTACGGAGGACGTTCGAAATGCTTCGACCACACCGACGAGATGTGGGAGGAGCGTTCCTGCAAACAGATGCGCCAGTGGCAGCATTGGGGCTCCGGCTGTTACAACTACCACTGCCGGACGGGCAAGCTGCACATTTCCGTATCGAAATACATCTATACATGCTTTCATCCGCGCCAGAACATCTCGATAAGGATCGTCGGCAAGGACGGATGGTTGCATAAGGGGGCAATAGTCTGTCCGCCGTGCGAGGAAGTCTGCCGCGCCGAATTCGAGAAGAGGAACGAAAGCTGCGATCCTGGCCAACCGGTTCCGCCCAGCTTGGAATACCCCAGAGATGAACTACGTTGCTCGACCGCGTACCTAAACTATAATGATGTAGTTCTTTTGGTGCTATTGTTGTTCCTTTCATGTAGAATTAGTTGACATAATGTACAGCGTATAGATAGTTCGTCTTTGATAATTCGTCTTTAATCGGATCGGATTACGTGCGCTTTAAAGATTTAAACATGTGTGTTATTCGTCATAGGAACGTTCTTACCTCGGATGTGTCGAAATATTTTCACTCTCGCCGTATTCCTTGAACTCCTCAAACTCCATACTTACCTTTCAATCGCAATTCTATTTATATGTGTATTGCTACGTCGTATCGTGGCGATCCTTTCCGGAATGCTTCTTTTTAATACTTGCATGTACGTTTATGTACTCGATAGAGTTAATACGCAAATATGCGAGTATTAGAAAGAAGATTGCTCAGATGGTGTCGTCGATTCGAAGGTGATACGCCGACTTCGAACTATACTTTTGCAGAAGTCTTCGAAACGTTTTCTAGAATTTGGCGGGGAGATTCGAATTTGTTCTTGCCGTTATAAATCAAATCGATTACGACCCGTCAATCTAGAATAGACGCGCATTTGAACTGTGGAAGGTTTGAAACGATCGATAAATTAAAAATAGATTAAATTGTTATTAGGTCGATGTCAAGGAAGAAATAAAGTATTTTACACTACTATATTTGATGTGTTATTCTTCTTGTGCAGAATGGCGGTCAAAATTAAAGACGAAATTTCTTCATATCACTTTAATTATACACTGGAAACTACAATAATAATTACATAATAATAATAATAATAATATTCATATAATAATAATACCTTATAGTTTATTTCATTTTTATTCTTTTACCTTGTCGTATGTAGCTGTTGTACAAATAATAATCATCACAGATTATAACAAGCCGTAAACGAAGGTCTATTGCGTTTATCTTTTTTGTGTTTCGTTAGGTAGTTCTATTTTTCGCTTACAATCCTTCGATACTCTTACAAATGTACGTACAATATTTCAAAACGGGGAAAACGACGCAACAGGATTGTACGAAGGATAAAAATGGAAGAACGAGGTAATTGTATCGGAAGGGGAGAGGAAAAATAACTAATAATTTTAATTCTAGAGTGTCGTAAAGAGTAGAAATAAAAAATAATACTAGAGATTACACATAGAATTGTCTTTGCTTCGTCGACGTATTCAAAAAAATTAGGCTATTAATAAGTAACACTTTATTCGGAAAATAGTTTAAGTGCGTCTCACTTTAGACGGCGCCGATCCGGTCTTTTTTACATTGCCGATTTAAAACATTTCTTTTTTCTGATTATACCCCTCACTAAATTGTTTTACTTTTAGGGAAGTAACTTACCCTAAAAGTACGATTTAGCGAAGGGTATATTCAGAAAAGAGAAATGTTTCAAATCGGTAATATATAAAATCATACAAGGATGACGACGTCTAATGTGAGACACATTGCATGTATATACGTACCTACAACGTAGGATGAGAACCATAAATGCATCGCACTGACAATTAAGTTTGCATGCGGTAGGCTTTCTTTTCATCAACATTTCCTTTAAACAAATTCTTCATACTTTCTAATAATAGCTTATTATCCTTTGATATAAAAATGGAAATGAGATGTTAATGAATATGTGCAGTACGTCTTTCAGACTGCATGCCAAACAATTTTAGACATAGCATTTCTACACACACGTATCGTATAATTACAGTAGGAATATATATTTATTACAGGTCGAATACGAAAATAATTACATTCGATTTGTTAGTATTTTCTTAAGGAAAGAAGAGACTTTTTTACAGAACAGTTGTAAATAGAAACGAAAACAAAAAGGAACTACGTTATAAAATAACAATATTTATGTCTACACATAGCATCATTACGAATCGTACTGTATGTAATTTGTAATTTTTACAAGTGAACTTATTAATAGATCTCATATACTTATCTCGTTTTTCCGTCGCTTGAAAATGTTCTATTATATATTTGTATTTATACAGTGTCTGTTTTCTTATACGAATATGTGTCCTATTATTATTTTCTTTGTTTGCCATATTTCTTCCAAAAGCACTAATAATCGTAGATCTTTCGCTTTTCTCTGCCTTATCAATTATTTTCCGTTTATTTCTATACATTTTCCAATTACATAGGCTATTTATTTGTTATAGAAAATTATAAAAGCTATAGAAAGTTTAGCTTTGTGTTTATTTTTTAAAACTTCTTTAAGCTCATTTTGTTTTGGGATTGTTCGTTAGACTTATATATCTGTAAGTAACTAGTTCTTATCTATTACTTATATATTACTTTAAAAAACTGATCAACTATTCGGTCCTTCTTTAATAAAATGTCTTTTATAATTTGTATGTAAGGTGGTGTCGTTAACTTCTTTTTCGTTTTTTTTTCTTTTTTTAAATTAATGTTCTTACTTATGAAACGTGTTCCATTTATTACTAAGCAAACATCAACAATAGACGCGAAATCCCAAATCATCTTCGTCCTAAGTAACGTGTATATGGGTCCCTATGGTTCGCTAGAAAGAAGTACAAATAGGTAGACATAAAAACAAACCTACGTTTTTCAATAGAATTTAGTCCAATAGAGGTAACCTTTGTAAGGGTCTCCATTCGCCCATTATAATTTCATATTTATTTTATTTTTATACATAATTCTTTAACACACCCTCGCTCACATACAGTACAATAGAAATTAGTATTTATCCGTGAAACGTTACAATAGTATTTAAGCACTGCCAACATGTCTATATATTTTTCATCATCATTTGTTTGTAACATAATCACATTCTTATTTATAATCTAACAATTATTTACTATAATACATTCCTAAACTGTTAGTATAATATTTATGTCGATAAAACTATTGGGATGCAACATAAAAATTGATCACGACGATAAAAAATACATTATCTTGGAAAAAGTACATTGAAATAAATGGAAATCTCTTCCGAATTTCTAAATGGCGAGTTAAACTTTCCGTTTAATTATGATATTTTTTAGAATTTATATTAAATAGATAATATTACTTCCGCATACGTATAGAACAAATTAAATTTTGATAAGACTAGCGCCATCTAGTTTATGCTACCCGAACTGCGTGACGGGGAATTTGTAGTTTGCGCGTAGAGATGGTGCTTTAATATGTTATATTGCGATTTGTAAAGCATAATTGGAAAATTCGAAACAGTTTCCCATTTATCTTGACTAGTTTCGATTGATATATTGGAACGATCAACAAAACCTTTAAAAGGAAAGAATTAAGGAGAGGAATTATATAAATCTTCTTAGTAATACATAATAATACGTTTTAATATATCAACAATAATATTTGGAACAATCCTTTCATCAGTGCTTAAAACAATACTTCTTTTACGTATATCTCGTAAATTTCCAACCTTATCGTTTTATTGAATACAATAATAGTTACTTTACAAATTTATTTAGTTTGTTAATTATGAAACGCTACCTAATTCAAGCAAAGAGTCCGCTAAGCTATTTATTTCTTACTGATATGGAAAACGGGATATTATATTTTGTTACCTTTGTCGCGGTGTTTCTTTGGGAACGTCACAACACACATTTTTTTAAATTATGTTTCTTTATATTCACAAGGCACGAATGTATCCAGTACTTTTTTGTTCGAATTTTTTTTTTGTCGGTGAACGAATCAATTTTTAGATATTCGGAGATCGATCGCTGGACTTTCCCTTTCCTATTTCGGACGAGAAGGACGTCTTGAATGCAGCTAGGAAAGGGAATCTCGAGAAACGCTTGATCTCCTCTTTAATAATGCGGAAAATTCAGACGGCACTTCGTCGAAATAACAATACAATATCAATTAGTAGTAGTACTGCTTATTTTTATAGAAAAATTTCTAGTTACCATTCTTCTAAGCGCGATAGCTTCTGCTTGATTATTTCTCTTTTGTTCTGCGTCTTTTATTGTATCTGATATATATATAAAAATATTTGATTGAATTTTTATTATAGTTTACTATTTTTACATATCGCGGAATGCTATAGGGCGAGAGAAATCGAATGTAATAGCATTCAGATATCTATTTGAACTGGATATGATGCGTATAAAGTACTGTAAAAAATTATTACGTTCCAGTTGCTCTGATTAAAAAAGATAAGAATCGCACGCATGACAGCGTTTCTTCTCTGTTCGTCGGTTTGCTATTCTTTTATTCTTATATCCCTTGGGGAGCACGCAGACAATAGGAGAACATATGGTCTCCGGTAAGTAATTAATTAATGTTTTAGTAAAGCAGCAACATCCTTCAAAAACCAATAACATTTAATCCAGTTTGTGGATTGCATCTCACAGCACAACAGAAGGTCGCTTACAAAAGTAGAAGAAAACAAAACCAAAACAAAAAGATAGATCGGAAACGTTAAAAAAAGTCACTGTCACAAACATTACACACACAGAATGTAGGGAAATTTATTTTTTATTTATACATCAACCATTGGAGTTTCGATTTAGATCATACCATCTAAAACGAAGAAGAACTAAAGGATTGTTTTCTGTATTTGTTTTTGCTTTGTTTTGCCAGTTACCTAATACATTTTGTTTCTCGTAATTCATCGTATTTTCATATATTTACTCATGTATGTGTACCTATGTATATAATATTGTATTTCGTTATTTAATAATATCCTAAGCATTGGAAAGACAGTTTGGATAGAGATGCCCTATCCTCACGGAATAGGGGAAGAGGAGAGGATGATTTTTTTTTTATTCAAAACATTATCATTTGCTATCACTCTGATATGTCTGGATCGGCCCAGTCAACTCGGGCCCATTCTGGTAGTTCCGTCTCGTACTCCCAGCCGGGTCCCTGGAAAAATAAAAAAAACAACAAAAGAGAATTATTATCTTCATCGATCGGAATTGTTTTACATTGTTAGAAAATTGAATCTGTACAGGTCTCGATTTTTTTTAAATGCACATAAAAACGTATAATTCTCCATGTGGATTTTTAAAGAGAACATGTTCTATCTCTATACAGTGCATTTCAGATAACACTGGCCATAGGTATTTATATAGGAAAACTTTTATGTTCTGCTAATGCTTTTCGTACGGGGAGTATTTGATTTATTTTTTGTCCATACCTAATTGGAATGATTCTTTTGAGTTTTTGAGAGATTATGAGAATTATGAGGACAAAAAATAGTATTAAAAATACAGAAAAGGAAGACGAGAAAACCCATATTTTTCTCTAGAAAGCCATACTCAAACTCCTCAGACGGTCAACGTGTGGGCTGGCATTCTAGGTGATCGCATTGTTGGTCTGCTTTTATCGACGGTCCACTGAATGCCCGTAAGTATTTGGAATTGCTGAAAGATACAATTCTTCCAGATACCTGTAAACGGGAGAATCATTTGCCAGTACGATAGGGCATCACCGCATGACACCGGGGCAATTACAGAATTTTTGAATAATGAATTTTCAGATGGATGAATAAGTCGTCATGGGCCGCCGAGGTGGCCAGCAAGAAGCCCTGATTTAATCCCGTCGGACTTTGTTGTTTGGGGTTACATTGCAAGGAGGGTTTCTGAGAATATTCGACAACAACGAATTAAGTAGAAACAAGAGTAAGAAATCTTCAGAGTGTGAAACGTCACTTTTAAGAAGGATTCGGACACTGTTTAGCGGTGTTTGGTCGGCAGTTTGAATACTTGCTTAGTTAACTTACTTTATGATATAATCTTTTTCATAATTTATTGCTTGTTACCTTTTTGTACTGAGGGTGTATTTGTTTATGGTTTTAGTATAGGTAGGTAATTGGTTTTTTGGATGAAATTTCGTTCATAATTGTTTGTTTCCTCTATCTGTTACCGGTGTACTTTTTGTTTAAATACATAAGAGCCATTCTGAATTACATGTTTGCTTGTAGTGAATTGCTTGAACAACATTAGCTGTAGTTTTGATTGATACGACACGAGCTGAGATTTATAGCTGCAAAATTACGTTTCATTATCTGAAAATTCCTAAAATTGGCGCTAAAGCCGCAACCTTTTTTTTAATTTCGACTTTATACACTTTTGTTCCAAAGCATTAAGTGTTTCAAAACCTCATGAAAATCGTTCCAACTAGATGTGGACAAAAAATAAATCAAGCACTTCCCCCCTTAAGACGACCATTAACATACCCATAAAGGTTTTACTATGTAAATACCTATTTCCAGTGTTATCTGAAATGCAGTGTATACGATTTTGTACGAAAAATAGGTTTAAGACGTGTTAAGAGACGGAGTAGAAAATATCACGCTACGTTCTTGAGTAATCTGCAAAAACGGCACTTCTTTTGTCAATACAATGGTAGTACATAACTTGTTTACAGGCGGCGCTGTGCTTTCAAGTTTAAAAACGTAAAGCGTATATTGATACAAAATGTCCGAAAATTTCAACATGTACTGTTGTGATTATTTGTTTCTTGACAATTCGCTTTTAAATGAGCAAGATGTACTGAAACATGATCTTGAAAACTTGTACGTGAACATATACCTACATGATCGTGTAGCAACTAATACTAGCAAACATTTACACTTAAATAATAATAAGACGGAAAAAAATAAGCGAGTATATGATTGATATGATCTTTTTTTTTAAACACCAAAGTAACGGGCGAAACGCGTGTCCGGGAGAAATGACTTCGGTCGCGAACTCAACGCCAACACTGGCGCGAATTAAGCCCGTTTCAAGCGAACTATGTACATTGTTGTATTCCTTATAACACATAAGTTGTTTTTAAAAAAAGACAGTTTCTGACACCAGGGCAGCTTTTATTAGTGTGCTCCGTAACACGGTTTAAGTACAATATAATATTATACTAATAGAATTTAATATATAATTAAATTATGATTCGATTATAATTCGATAGTAATTTGGGCAGAGTAACACTTTACGCGCGAGAGTCTGAGTTCTTATTGCTCTAAAGAGTACGAGCGCGTACCCCTTTTATATCATTTAAAATATGCTGGGAAAATGATCTTCGGTCTGAACTCAACGCCAACACTGGCGCGAATTAAGCCCGTTTCAAGCGAACTATGTACATACATCGATCTCGACAACAAACTACGGCGATTCCGTTCGTATTGGCGTTTAAGGGGAGATTTTCGTTTCTCTCGGTCCGAACGATCGACACTTTTTGATACTACATTGCGTTCTTCCTTTAACCGTAGCTATTCATAAATTCATTATTTCGCCTACCTTATACTTCCACGCGTGCAGGTACATGACGAGATCCTGCGGCTTGGGATCGCGATAGCGCACCTTGCACTCGTAGCAGTGCTTGTCGACGGTCATCTTGTCCGGATTGAACGAATGGTCGGGCGCCTCGTGGCCGGTTTGCGTCGCGACCGTCACCTTGGCGTCGTTGCGTTTCGCCGTCGTCAGCGTCGAGAGCGTCGTGAGCGGGTGCGGCGACCTTTCGCACGTCATCGGCGGGGTGGCGCTCGCGTCGCACGGTTCGTCGCACGGCGACGGCTCCCTCGAAACCGGATCGGTGTCGTCGTCGCCGAGGACGCGATCTGCAACGTTTCAAGTCGTCAATTTCGTCACCTTGCTGCTGTTCGATACTACTTTCGATTGCCTAGATCTTGTTCGTCGTGTTAAGTGCAATATGATTATATATCACCTTTTGTGCAGATGTCAACCTGTTTGTGTTGTAAGCTGTCACATTAAAATAAAGTAATTTAATAAGTTTGTATCTGACAGTTAATATAAGAAGTGTTATTAATGTGTCTAAATCAATTCTATTGGAATAACATAAAATATAAGTCTGTGTTTACCTCTTGTTAAGAATACAACCGAACAGTTCGTTGTCGTAACGTACTAGTAGGTTTTAAAGCAAAGAGCATCCTATTTAACAATAAGCATTTACTGCTCTCTAATAAGGCGCGCACAGACAAAATTGAGTTTAAGCAAGGTCACCGAAAGTACCGTATATCGGGTGTCCCAGATTCAACGTTACAAGCGTTATCTTCCTTATTTGTAGAGATATACAACCGTCGTCGGAAATGGCTTGCAGAAACCTAAAAGATATACGTTTTAAATCCACCCCCAGTAAACCACCTTCTAAGAAACCTTCCCCCAAATCATTTTTTTTTAATTGTACCCCTCTCATCTATTTGGCTTTATGATTGAAGTACTAGAAGTTAGGAATATAACGGCATAAACAAACATTTCATTTAACAAATAGCTACTAATAGAAACATTATAAATTGTTAGTTGAAGTTTGGTTGTACCTATACAGTCGCATAATTTGTTCGAACAAAATTCAGATTCAGATACGTACAGTAGATATCATAAAATCTTTAAAATGCCTTCTAATTTTTCTCGAAATGAATGTGTCGATATGTTATTAATTTATGAAGAGTGTTGTAAAAATTCTCGTGAAGCAGCACCACTTTATGGATAGCGATTTCCTAACAGAGTGGATACCATCACACATGGCATTTCCTCGCGGTGAAGCTAAAATGCGAACGGGCTCATTTCCATCAAATTTAAAGCGTTCTCATCATACGAGAAAAAAGGTCCGTACACGTATTTGTTTTGGATACTATACAGAACACGTTCAATTTTGGAGAATCCCTTTCATGTTGCACAGTGACATGAGGACTTTCCGTGCCCCATATCCGAATGTTGTGACGGTTCACCTATCCACTTAAATGAAATGTCGCTTCGTCGCTGAATACGAGCCGGTTAGCAAATTCGTCGTCCTCCATAGCTTCCTGAATGGTAATACAAAAATTAGTTCGCTTTACGTGGTCATCGGGTCGTAACCTTTGCACCATCTGCAGACGGTACGGTGTGAATCGCAGACGCTTCCGCAACATTTTCCATACAGTTGGCTGCGGAATACCAATTTCACGGTCTACTCTGATAGTGGACCGTTGTGCAACTTTGGCGAATTGCATCCACTATTTTGCCAGGAACTCGTGGTCTTCCGGTGCTTGTAATAGAACCTGTGTTCTTGAATTGTCGATACCATCGTAGAATACTCTGATGACCTGGAGAATCAGTTTCGTATTGCCGTCGGAATGCACGTTGCACCATAACAACCGATAAACATCGCGCGTACGCTAACACACAAAACGCGTTCTGCTGCATCGTCCCCATTTTGCATATTGAGGTCGTGGCGCTACCTGGACGTGTAAAGCGACGTTCGTATGCGCTCGTTTTAAACTTGGACATTTTTCCTTTCTAGCGACATGTCGTTTGATATTGTATCTGTAATATTTTCTGAAATATATATTTTTAAAACCCGATGATTCTTTTGTAACAACCCTGAACTTAGGTCATATAAACGCGTTTACACACTGCGACCATCTCTGCGTTTTAAATTGATTTATTCGCATTATATTGGTTTTATTAAAAAAAATATCGTGTAGTGATATTTCCGTACTTTATTGGTGATACCTGTAGTGTTTTTCTAGTGTTATAAAAACGAGATAGCCTCTAACCTAAGATGGTGTCGGTTATTTTGTTTTTGAGTTACACTTTGCAAGTAAAAGAAGACATTATTTATTCTTCAACAGCCACAGATTCAAGGACCCGTGAAACTATAACTGTAAATTTAAAATATCCTCGGCTTAAAAAAGATGCTATTCCAACTCAATTCCCTAACTGTCCGTTGTATTTGACAAAAAAAACGTGAAGATGTTATTGTTCAAATAGTTTTATATTCTTACGTTATATTTAAGAAAATTATTTTTGAACACGAGGAGATGTTTCTAAATGTATACGATATATTTTAAATTATATCACCGAACGTAGCCATTTTTGATACTGATATATGTAAGGGTCGTTGTTTAGCCTTGCCTGGACATTTTTCATCAAAAATTTTCTTGAATAACTAGTATTCCGCTCGACTGATTTAATTCACACGCACACGCCGCGCTAGTGATGATGAATGTGTACGAATTTGAATTGCTTTGCCACCCGGCAGATGTTTACGCATCGCATTAGACAGGCGCGCCCCGAGTTCCGTCGGCTGCTCCAGCTGTTACGGCTATGCTGGGACGACACGATTATCTTACCTTAGTCATAGGTCAATTATTGGTCTTTCGTTTCTACTCGACGAGTGATTAATTCTATGAATGCTTAATGTATTTAACTTTTTGTAGGAATGTTGTTGTTATTTATTGTCGACATGATCGTTTTTTTTGTACGAAATATTTTTTGAAAGCAATTTTCGTTTATACCGTTGTCGACGAACTCTTCGTACTTCAATCATAAAGTCAAAAAGATCAGAAATGCAATAAGGATGAGATGCGATAAGGAATATACCGCTTGTGACATTGAATCTGCGACACTCGGTATAATTTCAGCAATTTAAGAGAAAGTTGTGCAACTGAATACTGGTAGAAGGAACGCATTATCGAAAATATATTTAAAAATGTAGTAGAATAATACGAATTTTCCATAAAATGTTTATTTGTTTACGATTCAAAATGTAAAATGTTCTAGAGATACAATTTAGTGCAATTGTACCAAAACGATAGGGCGGATTTTGTAGCCATAGCTTATTATATAGATTGGATCGAAAAGCCGGTCTGGCTGATTGTTATTTTCGACCATGCGAAATGCAATTTTAAATAAAACCAAAATCGTTCTTACCTTTCGGTCCTAACGCGCTGACCAACGTCTCGTCCAGATCGCCTTTCCTAGGATTGAACATCGATAATTCGCTATCCCCGTCCATTCCCAACCAATTCTCCGCATTATGAATATGTATCAGATCTCTGACGAGTTGTTCGTCGCTTTTCCCGCCCAAATCGCCGCCCTTTCCTTTCATAGGACCGAACACCTCGTGATTGTACAAGGGGTCGTTGACTACCGGGTATCCTGCACGAAGAAAATCGATCGGAAATAGTTCAAAACGGATGCGAAACTCATCGGAAACCTACCTAAATACTGCAAATGGACTCGTATCTGATGCATTCGTCCTGTTTTCGGCTTGCACAGCACGATACTAGACTTTCCGTTGTAGCCGAGCTTCTGAAAGATGGTGATGCAATCTTTGCCTTTCGGCGACACCTTACACACGCCGATCTTATAGCTGACCACCTCGATCGGCTCCTTGCATTCGATCATCTCGCTGGAAATCGAGGAAACATCGAGATTAGCGAGGAGAACCGAATTTGGAGGTTGACGGACGTGCTTACTCTGGAAATTCACCTTCAACCCGACACACGTATTCCTTCTGCACCAGCCGGTTCCGGATCTGATGCTCCATCTGTCTCGCTTTCTTCGGGGATCGTCCAAATAATAGTAGGCCACTCGTCAGTCTATCTAATCTGTGAATTGTCCTTAAGTTTTTTAAATTGTACTCTTTGGCAAGTATAAACACTACGGTATTGTGCCTGTATCTTCCGCACGGATGGACCTGCATCGGGAAAATCGTAAAAGAACCAGTTAAAAACGGGCGGGCAAGTACGGAAGGTAGAATGGTAGAATATTACGTTTGTATTTTGTTTTTTATTGGCGGCTTTTCATGTTTTTATTTGTATTTTTTTTTTTTTATCATCAAGTATGAGACGCGAAAAGAATGGACATTTAATTGGGTGCGGAACATTTATTAGAGAGTAGATAAAACGAGTTGTAAAGTGCTAACAAGCCCAAGACGATTTTTCACGGTTAAAGAGGAAGCAGTCAAATTGCATGCTTTTAAATTTTAATTAAGAGGAAATGGAAGATAACAGAACGGAGAGGAAAAAAGCGTTCCTAATTATAGCATGCAGCACCCAGAACACCACAAAAAAGCATTGCTCAACAGCGACGAAATAAAACGCTGTAGTAAACGTAATATGTTGTTACAGCAAACATTGGTCTCACCTAAAAAACGATTTTTTCGATTTTATTTATCTCCTACACCGAGAGAAATATATAGTAAATTGTACCACAATTGTAGTGTATCTCCTACCAGAATCGACGGTTATAATACTATAGTGACAACCATCGAAGTAAGTAGGAAAAAATTGTAGTGTTTTGAAGTGACTGCCTGTACTCCATATTTACGGTAAAAATAGTACTCCAAAACTATGGTAAAAAAGTACTACGAAACTGTAGTTAATTACCATACACTTATAGTAAAATTATTGTTAAAAAGTACGACTACAAAATATACTCATTTACCGCACGCGTTATTAATTGCATTATCCTTGTTCAAAAGCAGTACGACATATTTTTACATACTGCAGTAAGCTATTCTCTTGCATGTAACAGAATAATGTTCAAACACGCTCCTACGATACGAAATTCTCTTAACATACTTTTTATTATATTTACAACGGTTTCGGCGTCAGTTCTTTCAATCCTTTTACTGGCAAACAACAAGGAAGCTGTAGGACCATTACGTTTGAAAGGACGCGCCACAATATGAATCACGCTGTGTTTCTGAGCATCAGTAGTTTCGTCCACAGCGAGCCAGATTTTTTGATTTCTCAACTCGTCTTTTATACAGTCTTTTACTGTACATGATGGAACATATTTATCCCGAAAAAGACGAAAGTTTTCATTGTCTACTAGATGTTGTGGGATGTTGCACGTGCTCGACATCAAAATAAAGTCATACAAAAATTGCCAGTACGGAATATTGTTTCTTAAATTCAATACATGACGTTTACATGACTTCTCCATTCAAATGCCGTGCGACTTAGCCAACCCTATTCCGCAACATTTGCAACGAATGTGCGAACCTGTAAATTCCAAGCCAGGGAAACGCCAAATTATATTTCTTCACATGCGATGCAAGAGATACGCCAGGCTTACGTCCCATGTTTTCGAAAACACACAATGAGAATCCGATCGAACTCCTCAATGTCTACCGCATTACTGAATTCTGCATCCACATACGTAGGCACATCCCCGCGCAGGCGTCTCTGCGGGTGCAACCGTTTGTCACGCTTTAGTAATGACAATTTCCAAAAGCTCTCGAACGTTCTCGTTCGCGCGAGATGACGTACGACATTTTTCCGCATGTTCCGGGTTCCGGAGCCGCGTTCTCTCTCCGTCTCGCTATAATGTTGGCGATACGGGCTCGGGCGACTTTTCCATTCGGCGGTACTCGCGGCGGCGAAGAAAATCACCGAAGTTGCATCGGAGCCTGTTGAAAATCTAGAATCGCTAGCGACGGAGGTGTGGGACAAGCGGCAAAGCAGGGTATTCGTTGGCTTTCTGGGGCGCCGACAAAAGAAAAGACGCGAACCGAAGGAGAAATGAACGGGAATTAGAGGAAGCAAGGTTGTGTTAGGTCATTCCATCCGCTCTTCGTCGTCGCCAGATGGCCGGATAAAACCACCTCCTGTGCTCCGAGCGCTCGTAAATGCGTATTTCGATTTTCTTTCGACGAGTAGTTGGGCCAATAAAACGTCGCTAGAGGACAGGAGAGGTTGGCAGCATTGTACGGGGGATGGGTATACCGCTTTTGTACCGTTTTATTGTTATTGCTAGACGTGCGTCGTACGGGAGGTGGTACGTCGCGATATGAAACGGCAAATCAACTAAACGTAATAGAGATAAGAAGATTGAGAGCTGTTATCCATCAGAATCTTTTGCGTTGGCAGATACATCTCCATATTTCAAAATCTCTGTTGTTGTTGTAATGTTATACTACTCCGCAAGAGGATATTTTTTATGGATTTTTAAGAAAAAAAATCGTGATTAGTATAACGATATTATTAGAGAATAATAATAAAATAAACAAAAACAACCCAATCAGCTAATACGTACAAAAAACAAAAAGAACATCTGTATACTCCGAAATGTACAATGATGTATAACCTATAAGCGGTTTTAGGGCGGGCTTATGTAATGTAATCTGTAGGTACTATTATTATATACCCTACGTGCTATAAGTTTCGGACGATATTTTTCTTTTTGCGGTTAAAATTACATATTCTGTTAATCACATCAAAGGTAAGTGCGTGCTTGAGAGGACAAATTTGGACATACATATCATAATGTGTATACTACGTTCAGCATAGATATGCAGCTAGGTCAACTAAACTGATTTCTTTATCTGAAAGAAGGAAAATATACGTTCGCTAGATCTGAAACTGATTTGACTACTTTTGTCTTGTATTGAATCGAAATGTGGAAAAATAGTACCGGGTGTCCCAGATTCAATGTTACAAGCGATGTCTTCCATATTTGTGGAGATATAAGCGTCGTCGAAAATAGTTTGCAGAATCCTAAAAGATATACTTTTTAAATCTACCCCTATATTAAACCATCTTCTAAGAAACCTCGCCCAAATCGATTTCTTTTAAATTGCACCCCTCATCTTTTTAACTTTATGATCGAAGTACTAGAAGTTAGGAGTACAATGGTACAAGTAAAAATTCCATTTAACAAATAGCTTCTAATACAAACGTATTACAAATGTATTAGTTTAAAGTTGGTTATATCTATATATGTATATATACAATCGCATAGGTTGTTGGAATAAAAAAGATTCAGGTGTTTATTACGATATGCGAAAATAGTTTACGTACCTATAGTTCAATACGTAGTGAAGTAGTAGTGTTGTTATAAATTCCTTAATCTCCCAATGAATATCTCGATGTGTTATTGATTTATGGAGAGTATCATAAAAATGCTCTATGGAGAGCGATTTCCTAACAGAGTGGTACCATCATACATGGCGTTTGCTCGTGTTGAAGCTAAAATGCAAACGGGCTCATTTCCATCAGATAAAACATTCTCATCATGTAACACCAGTTAGAACAGAAGAAATGCAAATAAATGAATTGGCTTATG
This sequence comes from Dynastes tityus, assembly GCA_029618875.2. NCBI lineage: Eukaryota > Metazoa > Arthropoda > Insecta > Coleoptera > Scarabaeidae > Dynastes > Dynastes tityus. The sequence goes on from JAROYD020000001.1 coordinate 49,933, forward strand.
TTGGATTGAATCCTTATATTTCAATTAGAACTGTGGCAGAAGATATGGGAATAAGTAAATCAACAGTACAGAGGATACTACAGTTTCACAAATATCATCCTTTTAAGATTCGGTTGCTGCAAGCATTAAGGCCTACAGATTTTGAACGGAGACTAGGATTCATTGCCGATGATCCCAAGATTACCGTTGATATTTGGTGGATCGACGAGGCACGATTTCATAGCAATGGGGCGGTGAATCGCTGTAACTGCCATTACTGGACTTCAAAAAATCTTCATTGGATGCGTGAGACTCACTTTAAGGTAGTATGGGTTGTCAACGTGATGCAGATGATTTAATGGACGTACCATTGGCCCATACGTCTTTGAAGAAACTTTGACAGGGCAACGTTGACCTTCCCGAGTTAATGGAAGATATTCCATTAGCAGAACGCAATGATTTGTGGGAGCAACATGATGAACATTTTGAACAATATATCTAAGTGATCAATTTTATGTATTTAATGTCTATATAACTTTTTGTAAGAATTTTTTTGATTATTTATTATTGATATGACCATTTTGCATTAGATATTTCTTGAAAGTGTAATTTTCGTTTATATCGTTGTATTCCAAACTCTTCGTACTTCATAAAGTCAAATAGATGAGGGAGGCAAATTAAAAAGATTGGTTTGCCTTTCCTGCAAACCATTTTCGACAACACCTTGCTCGATCTCATATCTCTAGAAATAGGGAAGATATCGCTTGTAACATTGAATCTGGGATACGCGGTATACATGGTGCTGCTCTAGAAATATACGACAACCATCAGCCTATTATCCAATAAATTCAATAAAGCTGCTATCTCGAAAAGAGATATTCTTTCAGGCTTTTTCGTCCAGATTCTGGAGTATATTGATCATGATTATTCAGCGAAATAAGTCTTGTCCCAAATAGTTAATTGAATACCGATTTAAAGTAAATCAGTTTTGCTTCTAACCGCACGAGAAAACAAAACAAAAAACACGTCTAACCTCGACCAATGGGCTTTCTAATAATTATCGCACTTTCTCTGTTTTCGAATTCGTTCTGTTACATTTGGCGAATAGAGTATGGCGGTATTGGTGTACTCACCGGCAGCGAGCACGGTTTGTCCAAAACAACTATGTCCTCGTCAACGTGAATTAGCTTGATTGGGTTTGATAAAACGGGTGTCTCGTGTCTGCAATCCAAACCATATCAAAAATAGTACAGTAAGCCACATATAAGTCCAATATTATATGCGCCAGCGCAGGCTGGTGGTGATACGGTTTCGTACGTTACGTAAACTCGAATATTCGGATACGATAATTGAAAAACGTAAATAAACGAAGAAAAAACAAACAAACAGATATTGCACTAATTCGATACCTTCAGTTCTTATACTAATTTGTGTCAATTCGTGCAATTGTTAAAAAAAGCGATCCGTTTTGCCGAAACAGCAGGCAGATAATAAGAATAGAGATCAAGCTACAAAATTTTCTAACTTGACAATCATAGTTATCCGATTTACTATTAAATTATGTACTAGAATTAAGGAGCGTTTAGCTGCATAATACAACAGATATTGAACGTATGTCGCTACGCTTTCAAAACGTACCGCAATTGGGCATTGTTCCAGTGTAATTTTAAATTGTTCGTCTGGTACGGGAAAACATTAAGCACGCTCGGAAATTAAGTTAATTAAAACAAAGCTTTTTTCCTACGACCAAAGTCTGGCCAAGCCAAAAATCGACTACGTATACGCACTAATATCTCTGCAAAACCTACGTAAAAAGCGAAGTAACATCTACACATGTCGCAGCATCCATAAGAAAAATTAAGCGTAAATGAAAATGTAAAGGGCACAAAGCGGCTACTATGTACATGACAAAAGGTACTTAAAAGCTCTTCCATTCAACAAGCCATAGAATAAGAAAACAATGAAATAAATATTTAAAAATACATTTACATAAAGCTGAACCGCTGATTAAAAATATATGAAAATTGGGAATTTAGGTGTGATACTTTTCAGCAACTTTTCCATAACCGTTCAGACTGATAGAAATAGGCTAACAATGCATTCTATTTCGGATAAAGTTCTGAGTCATTTGAATAAATAGCAATGGGAACATAAGTTTTAAAATTTCTCTTTAGCTTATACAGGCTGATGCAATTTGGACCCTCGCCACGGGGATCTTGCTTATTATTAGAGATGGAGAATAGATTTAAATCTGGCAAAGTTGCTAAATTGAATAAATCCGAACAACAAAAGAAGTTCATTTGAATGAATATAATAAATAGTAGTGCTACGAGATTTCAGTCCTGCGGTACTCTAGGAGACATGTTAAATGTGTAATATACGGTACATAACCAACTCTATCAGTGATGTACGATGACATCAGTCCGACAATGGCTGGAGAAAATCCAATGGCGCCTAGCTTATTCAGGAGAAGGTTATGATCGATTGTGTCGAAGGGTTTAGCGAAATCAGTGTAAACTACGTCAATTTGTTTACGATGGTTGTGTGATGTTGACGAGATTTGTTGTAGTAGACCGTCCAGATACAAATCCATGCTTGTGGATTATATTTGGATATTTGCTAAAGCATGCTAATGGGCCTGTAATTGATAACGTCTTTGGAATCGCGCTTCTTTTAAACGTTGGCATAATTCTGCTGATCTTCCAGTTTTCGGGGAACGTCGATAGCCGAAGGCACAAGTTAAATAGTAAACGAAAAAATATGAGCTTTTTTCGTTTTTTTTTTTTTTAATCTCGAACGTTATATTTCACCGTTCCATTCTCTCTTCGAGATTCATAACAAGGAAAAAATTTAGCAACTTGGTCAAATTGAAGCCTACCCTCTATCTCCAATAATAACCAATATTGCCATGGTGAACCTGAAAAATGAATCAGCCTGCATACTAAACCGTTCGTCCGAATTATACTCGTTCGGATTTTCATATATTTTGAATCCGAAATCATGAAATCGATCGATACGGAAAGCTTTCAAATAAAAGGTTTTTAAGATTCCCCCATTTCTTTTGGAGAGATTGGCCGAAAGAAGCTTTCCATACAGATCAAGCTCTTCGAATGTTTATCACTGCATTAGTTTTACGGCAACATATCTAGCTTACTCTCAACCGCCTACAACAAACACTCAATCTTTAATTACTAAAGATAATCTACATAATACGGTATATAGGTACTTATATATAAAAGTCTACTACGGTATATAGTATTATGACGTAACAGTGATGGCAGTCTTATCGCCACTTACTGGGATCGAAGCGGGTTTGTTGACCACCACAATATCCTCGTCCATGTGTACAATGGTGATCGGTTGGCTTGTGACCGGCACCTCGTGTCTGGAACATCATCATAACAGAAGGAGGCACATCATGTGTGGTACGTCTCTTGGTACACATATCGTTCGGCGTACGATTGATATCAAGTGTGCATAGGAATATCATCGTACGCGTCGGACGTAACAAGGCGACATTAACATTAAAAAGAGAGAAAACGACAGCACCGTACATACGTTAACAAGCGTATCGATTGGTTGACGTACTGAACAACTTGGAGCCGGGCACACACAGCCGTGTTCTTGTTAATTTTAGGGGCAACATGTCGCTATGTATAACAAGCTCAACCTTTTGAAGGTAGCATGTATAACGTATGTACAATGCTGTAAATCCAAACAAGAGAAAAACAATAATACAAAGTACGGTGTATGTATATATCAAATACCATCTGGTCGGTAGCAGTGGCGGCAAACTATAGTATCTATCGTCGATGAACACAAATATCAGTTAGAGGAGGGCGGTGATGCGGTTTTGCGGTGCTCGAAACTGTCCCGATTCGAATCTACACAATCACGTACGTGATTGAGATTCATTCGTCCGTAGGTACGCACACACACACACACACACAACGACAAAAGTAATGCCATACCATGGCCATACCTCAGTAATGGGTACGTTTCGGTTCTACGAGGAGTGATGGTGACGATAAAGTAGCGCAATCAATATGCATTGTCATTTGTAAATTATTGTCGCTAACTTAATACTACATACTGCCAACTTAAAACATGTACTTGGATAGCTGTCACATTATATTTTGACTTTTTTTTGAATTCTAAATTTTGAACAATCAAAATAACTTACAAGAGCGAACAGCGTAGACTGCGTTCTACTTTTTCGTCTTCTAAATATAGGTACGTATTTCTAAAATTTCAAGGAAGAAAAGAAAAACGTTCACACACTGAATAAAGCGCTCTGTACGATGTAATTTTTTTTAATTTAGTTTACGTATTTAGCTGCTTTGTTTACTTAATGTAGTGCCACAGTATATGGAGAATATAGTAATGACAGCCGGCCGTTGTGTCAATTTTTCAAAACGTAATACGCGACAACGGTCCTCCATTGATTTAGGAATGAGCGTCGCGGTAGCAACAGCATTTCAAGGTCTTCAAAATTGGCTGACAGATTTCATTCGTAAATAGGCCAAGTGTCGTTACTGTATTCTCCCTATAATACGGGGTTATACATTTTATACCGTACGAGCGAGCGTACTATGACCACGCGTTTTTACACGAACCCAGCGCATCTAACCGTGTGCTGTGCTGAATGTCATTTGCCCTTTGGATAAAATTTTTGTAAACCCCCAAAAAATTCCCCCATTTTGTTCACTCTTCTCCGCCGTTTAATAAACCCCGGCTTTATTTTCGTTCATGTACACGTATAAGACACGACTTGGCTCTCGCATTTCTGAAAAATGCCGATTATGCTGGCTGATCATAGTACGCCTGCTCTTACGGTATATATATCTTCTAATAGAAGAGAAAACAGATGAACAGATGTGTTAGATGAGTAATATTCGTCCCTTTTCACTAAATTCGCCCATGTACTTAATTGAGTTGTAATTCACGTATAAACAAAGTTAACGATCGTTTTGCTATGGTTATGCGTTTAATCCTGTATGGTGTACGCCGCGGCGCGGCGCTCCGCCGGCTTTATATGTATTACACAAACACCATCCATCTCCATGCTAATGACATTAACGTAAAATTATTTCCGTCGTGCTCGTAATTATGTTAAATCGATCGATGATAGGTCCTCGTCGATATTACGTTTATGTACTGCACAACGAGAGGATGATTATGCGCTAGTAGCCCTCTCTACGAACTGCAATGAAAATCACGAATCACGAAAATCTTTGGAGTTACGTCATTAATCGACCGGTAAAGTGAAGACAAGCGTAATATCTAAAAATCGGAGGTATACGTCTACACAAGCGAGAGGGAAGTAAACATAAAACATGTGTCTTAGCTACTTAACGTGAGATAGAATAGAACTATAGTGAAATAAATCGTTTAGTTTGTGGTAAGTTTTAATATGTTAAAGAAGTATACAAATAATCAACAATTAATGTTAATATAGACATGTTTCTGCCTACCGGGCGTCATCAGCGCGGTTTCGAGCGCTATTTTCCGCTGCCTGTATTGCGTTCATCTCTCAGTTTACGCCGCTAATTTCCAAAAACAGCGCTGAAATATTTCCTGGCGCCACCCGGTGCTAAGAGATATAATCATGCCATCTAGAAAGCAGCGACGCAAACCGGAATGATGATGCCCACCACCTATCGAGCAGCTCGTGGACTTAACGCAAGGTGGCGTTGCGTCTAGGCCTGTTTTTGCGGGGAGCGATTCCACCTATACCACGAGCCGTATTAGCATTAATTTTTTGTTATTGTTACTAGGCACTTTTTCATGGTAAGTCCGAGGAATCAATCAGGCGTGTAGATATCGTAGCGCTTAGGCACGGTCGATATTGACATTTTTACATTTAATTTACTTTAGACTATGTTTTGCATACATTTGTTAATATGTATGTATGTATATTTTTCTGTTTACTTTGTTACATAGATAAAATAAAAATGCTATATTTCATTTAATTTATCATTGGTAACGTATATTAGACTACAAATATATTCTATTTGCGAGACACTTTCTTGTTTCTTCTCTTCAATATTTTCTACTTATTTTGATTTAATAACACTGGTTAACAAGGTTTTTGTCCCAAGTATAAAAATGCCTGTTTCCTATGTATTTGTGCACGCTGAATTCAAATTCACTTTCAAAATTACTGCATCACCCACAGTTTTTGAGTTCCAGTATATCCATGTAGCATAGTACTGTGTGCTTTACAATAAAATGACGATAAATCTGTCGGTGATATTTAGGCATTTGAAATAAAATGTTACACAATATTGCGTAATTTTGAGTAATCTTGGGTCATTCGGGACAGGCAGAACAGGTCTCGACAAGCCGGCCGGGAGCAATATAAGGTCTTCGGCCGGGAGCGCAGTTGCAGTAAATTGACCGGCTAGAGAACATTGCAGCTCCACATTTGCCTTGTTCTAACCCTTGAGAAAGTGTGCTGTTGTGTTTAAAGTGATACCCCAAATGCCACTGAAATGCCGAGAAATTGTAGAAATAATCCAAATTCGTTCTGCTACGTCTACGTCTGCGGCGAGTTGACTTTTAAAACCCAGAAACGTTCGTTTACACCGTTAGTTAGAAAATGTTATGCAGAACTTCTTACTGGTTTGTAAGTAGGTGACCAGGGTAAAAGTTGGGCTCCCCATATTTGCTGTGTCACATGTGTTCGGCTTCTCACAGCATGGGCAAAAGGTTCACGTCATATGTCTTTTGCGGTTCCTATAGAACCTAAAGACCACGTCTCGGACTGCTAATTCTGCCTGATAAATATAACCGGTATTACATCAAAATCTAAACACACTGTTGTATATCCTAATCTACCATCTGCACTGAGACCAGTACTTCATAACGAGGAGTAACCAGTACCAGCACTTGCAGAAAACATAACTTTGAGTGATGATGAGTCTAGCGATGAGAAAGCACATCAAGTAGGAGAAGAAAATTTGAATTTGGATACCACATTTGAATCTGTATGTTCTTCAAATGAACCACGTTTGCTGACTCAAGGAGACCTTAGCGACCTCGTTCGCTATTTAAACCTGACTAAGAAGCAAGCAGAACTTTTGGGATCCAGATTGAAGGGCTGGAATCTACTTCAGAGTGACACAAAAATTTCGTTTTAGAGTAGTCGTCATGTCAAATTCAATGAGTACTTCTCCCTTGAAGATGACCTGGTGTTCTGCAATGATATTGTCTCGGTTATGAGTGCACTTGGCCATGAATATCACACTGATGAATGGCGTTTGTTCACTGATTCATCCAAAGCTAGCTTAAAAGCCGTTTTACTTCACAATGGAAATAAATTGCCCTCAATTCCTCTGGCCCACTCAGGCAACATGAAGGAAACATACGACAACATAAAGATTCTTTTAGAAAAAAACAAATCCTGAATTTAAGTGGAATATCTGCGGCGATCTAATGGTTTTGGCGCTATTACTCGGATTGCAACTCGGCTACACGAAGTACTGTTGTTTTCTGTGTGAATGGGACAATCGAGACAAGAAAAACCATTATGTAAAGAAAGTGTGGCCGACACGAACATCATTGACTCCAGGAGTTAAGAATGTCATCAACCTCCCTCTTGTCGATCCTCAGAAAATTTATCCGCCCTCTTTACATATAAAACTAGGGCTTATGAAAAATTTCGTCAAAGCAATGGACAGAAACGGTTCGCGTATGTGAGGAATAAGTTCCCCAGAATCAGTGATGCTAAAGTAAAGGAGGGTATATTTGTAGGACCCGAGATCAGGGACTTGTTTCGAGACGAAAAGTTCGATATTGAGCTGAACAAAAATGAAAAATCCGCATGGCTGTCATTTAAGAATATTTGTGAGAACTTTTTAGACAATCACACATCCGAAAACTACAAGAACATTGTAAAAGACCTTTTGACTTCGCATGGAACATTGGGGTGCATATGAGTCTAAAAATTCATTTTTTAGACTCACATTTAGATTTTTTCCCGGACAATCTTGGAGCCATCAGTGACGAACATGGGAAAAGATTTCACCATGTGTATTTTGGACATCAAAAAGCGCTACCAAGGCAAGTGGAGCCCCTTTATGCTGGCAGACAATTGCTAGACACGTTCGAGAGACGTTCCTGACGCTAAATATAGCAGAAAATCATACATTTGTACGTTTTAGAAACATTTTCAGTTGTTTTATAAATAAACACATTATACACGTTGTTCTACTATTTATTACGCTGTCACTTAGAAACTCTGCCTGATAGAATATTGCTGAAAAAAGATTTGAATTCTGCATAAAAAATGCTGCAAGGTTCACATATACTAATTTGCGGGACAAGAACAAGTTTAAATTTTGTTAACCAGTGTGATAGGTGTTTTTCGATATAAGAATTATATTGTTAGAGTGATACATTATTCAATTAAAAAAATATATATTTAATAATAAGCTCAGCCTATTCGGTTCCATTCCATAAGTGCATTTGCACTTATGTAATACATCACTACGAAAGCTTTGTTAATAGAAAGAAGTTTATTATTTAATAATCTTGTTGGTTGCAATCCCTCAGGATTTGCTTTTAAACTCGACGTTGACTAAAATGTTTTACAAGAATTTGAGCTAGAAAGAAAAGCATTAAAAGAAAATCTATTAAAAATGATCATAACCCCAAAAAAATGTGACTGTGACTGTTATTTTTGTACAATTCATTGCACACACGATTAGTGTACCTGAATTTGTTTCAGACGCTGCATACGTCATAAACAAGTATGACGTGACTAAAAAGATTTGTGATTTTCACTGTACATACACCGCTACTCCTAGAAACTTTCGCGTTACATTAATAATTTTAATTTAAATTTACTCAAGCTACAGAAGAAAACTGTTAACTAATCTCAAAAATTTCGCAAAAAACAATTCAATAATAAAGCAGACTACATTAAGGGCTACGTAAGTAGATACGCGTTCGTACAGTGGAGTCGGACGTTTGCGGAAGGTAATTTGCGGAAAGTAATCGAGTTAGATACGTACTACTAGCACATAGGCTTCCTCCATTTGCGCCTTTGATCCTCAAACGCGTGTACGTTACTTAATTTCACCTCTGAAGTGAGGTTTGATATTACACAGTTTCGTTATTGAATTAATAAGTCTGGCCGAGGTAGGCCTACGCATGATTAATTACGCTTGCTGGAGAATCATCTTTCGCTACGTTTACATGTTGCGGAAGATGGTTAGCGTTTGAAAACGTGAAGATGCGAACACGAAACGTTGTAATTTCTATCCAATGTCAAACGATAGATCTTAAGCTCGAAATGAGAAACTTCACTTCTGCGAGCGCAACATCCTCGTCCTAATTTATATATTCGGTTCCGTATGCGCGCAGAAATCGAAATAATGTTGCAGACAAACCTATGCACGACGTTAGCCAGCAGGTCGTTGTGTTTCAGCTTGTAGTCGGTGGGTACCTTTTCGTAGTTCACGGTCAGCGTACCGGCCTGTATACATCTTTCGTATTCCTCGGCCGGATGCGCTCGAAACTCTCTGGCGAAGACGTCCAATATCCTTTCGCCGACCCATCTGCCCTTCGTGAAGGTGGTGAACGTGAAATAGTAAGGGTAGACTTTCCGGAGACCTGTGACAAATAAAATGCGTTGAACACTACTTAAGGAACTCGTTCGGTCGGCCGAACTGCTTTACTCTAAACCCGAAAACTGCGCAGCTATAATGAATTGAGGTTAGGAGATATCAGTACCAAACATCGAATGACAGTGGTAACACTAATATTAGCGTACATACATACCACCAACGATGTATCCAATACAAGTTTTGAAGTTTTGATTTGTAGATCTATTATTATTATTATTATTATTATTACATACTATGATTGTAACTTATACCTCGTATACAGGGTTCGCGGCAAAAGTAACCCATTAGTCTAATATATCTGTAAATATAAGCTTTAGAAAAAAAGTGGTATTAACAAAATTTGTTTGACAATTTACTTTCTACGATATGTTTATCTTTTTCTTTCAAATGATCTCTCTTGGTAACAAAAAAAAAAACATTCTTTTTAAACGGTAACAGTAGCATTTTTTGGCAGATTTGGAATCCTTATAAATTCCTTAGTATGTATATGTATTGTTTACACGGGGTTATATTAAAAAAAATAATCGAGAAAAAATAGAAATTTAATAAAAACACAAAAATTAAAAAATTAAATTAAACGTTCCAAAAAATTGCGAATAGTATTTTGAAGCCCATTAGGTGATATGGTTCGTATCTCACGTCTAATTTTCTTAAATCTTCTAAGTTTTGGCG